>JACBKR010000614.1:0-67893 GCA_014218235.1 Colocasia esculenta
TTCTTTATTTGTCATAAAATCATAATAAAAAACAACAACAAAACCACACACAAAAAAGCAAACAAACAAATTTAGAAAGTCAGAAAAAGCAAAAAAAATGAGACATCACAGGTAAGTCCGTTAAGTATTTCTATCCCTACTCTCCGCATTACTATATGGGTATTCTCTTATTATATCGCTTCAAGGACCGGATGGTCTCATGTGTTCTGGGATTTGAGTTCCCCTTACCAAAAATGGTGATAATCTAGGGCACATTGTTAATCGTTGGATAGGTCGTTAAGTCAGGTAAGTCTGGGAATGACGATTCAGGCCTACACTGCGGTTGCAGGTAGTCTCTTGACCCATTCTTGTCTGTTTAGCAATATTATCCTTGATTTGTTTTCTATTTTTCTTTTCTTTGCATTTATGATTTCTTTTCCTTTAGCCCAGCATGCATCATATAGGACTTTGAGCTTTCACGTCTCATCCCTGACTAATGATGAGCCCTTGTTGAGTGCCCAACCATCCTTCATATTTCAAAACAAGAAATCTATTCCACTCCGAATCGGAAGGTCTGCCTCCGAGTGAGTGTTCCGTTAGATTGTCAAAAATTTCCCCTGTCTGGATTTCCTTGATTGTCATCCTTATTCCTTATGATCCGTTTTGGTTGCGAATTGCTCCCAAGACAGAGTCATGGGTTACCTGCTTGGCACGCACATGTCCCTCCAAAATGAAACCTGCAGACCAATCGTCTAGGGTACTCTCAATCGAGGGGTTGATCGTCCTTTTCTCTTCTCCTCCTCGTCCAGACTTATGTCTTCCTTGCATTCTGCGCAAGCAGCTAGCTCGGGGCTTTCACGAAGATTCCAATTGCTTGTTGATTAGATCGGGTGTCTCTTTACCTTGTGTAAGACCCGATTTCCCGACTTCCGTTCGGTGTCGTGGGATGGCTGGCCACTAACGCGTCCAGGCTGGGTGATGCGTTGGTGTCGCGTCGGGGATGACCGACACGACAGTCATCCATGTCGCGGTGAGCTTGTGGGTCGCGTGTTGGTCACGCCCTAGTTCTCCGTCGCATCTTGCTGTCGCGCCCAGTCAATGGGCCGCGATAGTGTTTTGTCGTGTTGCGCTGTCCGGTCGTCTGACGCCTGTCAGGGTGGCAGATGTGTCAGTACGGCTTGTCGCATTGTCGTGGGGCCCTTGTAGGGCGCGTTCTTGTCGCGGTCCGTTTACCCGTCGTGTTAAGGTCCGTAACACGACAGGGCGGTCCGTCACATTCTGGTTGCCAAAGGTTAAAAGCCTTGGCCGGCGATCCCCCTCTCTCTCCTTCTTCCCTCTCCCTCTCCCTCCGGCGGTGCTCCGCCTCCCCCTCTCCCCTTTGTGTGTTTCAGGCGAGGAGGAGGGTCATGCGTGGTGCTGTGGCGTTGTGGACCTTGTGTGGAGCGAGGAGGAGGTGGTCGGGCGTCGTGAAGGCTCCTTCGGGGTTCGGTTCTTCGTAACTGGTAGGGATTTCTTGTGCCCTTCCCGATCCAGGTGGTTGGGCCGCCCCGGTTTATATATAGCTTTACTGCTTTCCCATGCTCCCCTCCCCCTTGGTATCTTTGGATGGTTGTGGCGGCCCGGGATTGAGGATCCCGTTGGTCTGCCTCCCTACTGGTGTTTCGACGGCTCGGCGCGTCGCGACATCAGAGGAGGCGTTGGCCTGCTCAGGCGCGACCTTATCACGACGCAGTTGGCAGTCACGATAAGGATGTCACACCGTGCTTCTTCCCGGTCGCGATAGGATTGTTGTCGCGGCACATTTCTGCCTGGTCGCACAGGGCTGTCGCGGTGCCCTTCCCCGTCGCGATGGTGCCGCGATGGCCTTGGGGGTCGCGACAGTACCTGTGTTGCCTCAGGTGTTTCGTGGGCCTGGTTGTGTGTCGGCGTGTGCCCCAGGGAAGGCTTTGCCCTTAGGACTTTTGGTAGGGAACGCGGCTGGTTGCCTCCCTGCGTTCGTGACCGAAGGTGACACCTTCGTGGCCGTGTCCTGGCAGCGGTGCCAGGAGGGTCGTGTCTGCCTAATAATCGATTGACGAAAGCCAATCAATATTAGCAGAGTGACGGGTTTTCATACTGTCCAGTGGTGTTTCCGAGGTTCTAGCCTCGTGGGTGCCTTGGTGGCTGACGGCCCCTTTCGAGGGTCCGTGCGTGCCTCTCGCTTGCTGGGGTTGTCATGTGCTACAAGCCAGTAGTTTGACGTGGTTTTGTTGTGCTGCCCCGCCTGTTCTCCCGGTGCTTGGCACTTGAGGCTGTCCGTTCAGAGGTTACTCCGTTCCTGGGACCCCTGTCCTCGGGAGCCATTGAGGGAGTATCTGGGCTACGAGTGTGCTCGAGTTGGCAGCCCACTGTGAGCGGACTCTGGAGCTGAAGGGAAAAGAGGTTTGGACGGCGGGCTTGAGTCATTTGTAGAGCTCTCTTGTCTAGGTCTGGGACGGAGGGGTTCGGAGTGCTTTCTTGGCGCAGACCAGACAGTCCCTTGTCTCACTGCCTCTCTCTGCATTGGTTCTGGAGCCAGTAGTGGTTGTCAGGCGTGAGGCCGCAGCTTGCCCAGGCTGCGGTGTTACGTGGTTGGGTGTTTCTGTGGCGGCTCTGTCTCGCCCTTGCGTGGGGGCGGAGGCAGGAGCTAGGCTAGTGAGCAGAGCGTGCGGACTGCGGGTCCCCCTCTTGGCTACTAGCTGCAGTGGCTTGGTTGCTGTTGTTGTGATGGCGTTTTCCTCATGACGTTTTCGAGTGTTCCTCGTTGCCCTAGCTTGCACGACGGTTTTAGCCTGGCTGTGCTTAGCTCCCATGGGCGTCATTGGTCTAGCCTTGGGCAGACCCGTGCTTCTAGTGGTTCCCGCATCAGTGTTCTCTCAGTTCCATGGTCCCATTCTTGGGTGCCAGCCCTTGATGGCAGCTGCCTGTGCAGCTTCCCATCCTGGCGGTGTGTCCGGGTCCGTGGCGGTTCTACTAGTGGGCCCTCGACCTTGTAGAGGTCTGAGGTGGCCGTGCTTGCGGTGAGACGTCGTTCTCACTTGGTTGTTCCGTGGTCTTAGCAGGTGTGCTGAGCACTGCTTTCGCTTTATGCCCGACTCCATTGGTTTCTGTGGGAGAAGTGTGTGTGCCACGACCTTGGTGGGTGGTCGTGGCATTGTACTGTTCTTCCGCTTCTTAGTAGTACTATGCTGTAGGTGTTCCTCGCTTTACAGCTTTCTAGTGTAGTTTCCTATTCTCGGAATTCCTACTGCTCTGGCCGGTGACGGACTGGTAATCCCTACTGGGCCTTGTTCGCGAGGCTCACCCCCCTACTTCTTTCAGCTAGGGGCTCGTCGTCGCGGGAGCTCAGTATCGGACGGGTTGCAGAGGTGGCTGTGGTGCTGTGTGTTGTCAGCAGCAGTGAGAGCGAGCGTTGTGAGCTCTTGTAGCCTCAGTGAGCTAAGAGCTATGTTTTGCAAGTCCTCGGGGTATGCCCCTTAAGGACTGCACCTTTATTCTTGTATCTGTGCTTTTGCTTGGGACGCGTTGTACAACCCTTTTGTATAATGTATAGATTATTATAGTTATTTGAACTCAGTACATATCTCACTAGACTTTTTCATATAACCCTTCCAGGTCTTCAGATCCGTGGGTGGCGGCGCGACCCTCGGGGTCCCCGGCGAGGGGTCCGAGAGGTCAGGTCGTTACACTTGGTATCAGAGCGAGGGTCTACTGAGATTTGTAAGGAGTTAATAACTATAGCTGTCCCAAAGGATGGTACTAGTGTGCTGCTGACATCGTCCGACTAGTGTTAGGCTTGTGCTTTCAAATGTTTTGCAGGTGTGCGGCTTCCCTATATGATTTATGTGCGTGTTGCAGGTAGCAGTTGTTGTTGTGCCGTGTGCGTGGCGAGTGTGGTCGCTCGGTGTGTTCATGCCGTAGCGGCGCGGTTGGCGCTGGACTCGCTAGCAGTGGTCTTCCTTGTGTGGAGGACGCTTGCGAGCAAGTCCAGGTGTGGTGCTCCTGGTCGTCTTCGGCGAATTTGAGTGTCTGTGCGTCGTGAACGCTAAGAGAGCCTGCGTGTTGTGTGGCCTTTACCGGTGCTGGGTTGTTGCATGGAACCTGTGGAAGGTGTCTCTGCCCTTGTTGGCTACCTCTGTGGTTGGGGGTGTGTTGTCGTTGTTGCGTGTTTGGCCTCGTGTCCTGTGCACCGTTGTGCGTGTGCTCGGGATGCCAAGCTAAGTAGGTGCTTTATGTGTCGTGTTGCACTGCTAGTTGAGCGCTGCGACATTTGTCTATGGCGTGTCAGCCTGGCGCGACTGGTTTGTGAGCTCTGTTGAGGTGCTCCCCGATCTTCCCTGTTGTCTGGAGGAGTGAGGTTTCCCCAGAACTGTGTTGTGCTCGTTTCTGGTTGCTGTTGCATGCCCTCTAGGCTGAGGTGCATCACTTGGTTGCCCTGTGTTCTGGTGGAGGTTCCCAGAACTATTTGTTGTTGTCCTGGTGAGTGTTTCTCTCAGGTGTTTCGCGCTGTTTCTGCTGTTGTCGTGCTCCTCAGAGTCTAAGGTGTGCTGTTGGTTTGGCTAATACGTTCTGGAGGGTTTTCCCAGAACGGCGCTGTCACGTCCTAATAAAAGGCTATTTATCGGGAGTGACAGAAAAATAGGTACAAAAGTAATATTTCTTTATCCATTCATAACGTCATAACGCGGAAGTTTAATTACATAGATACTCCTCATAACAACTAAGTGAGGAGTAGATCAAAACAAACTTAATTTACATATCCCTTTTTACACTACTAAACAGAAATAGAACATATTGGCTTGCTCATCATGTCGGTCCACTCAGCACTCAATCCCTTAAGCATCATCCCCATTTGTGTTACCTGAAAATGTAGGAAATAATGAGCTAACTAGCCCAGTAGAATTCAAATTCCATAGTTCAATTGATAGTTCAAGAATGTATACATGGTAACCAAGACAAAGACAGAACGGAATATCAAAGAGTCACACCAGATTTCAAGACAGTAAGCTTGATGCAATGACAGTAAAACTTAGATCATACTCAGATATATAGCTCAAGAATTGATTCACATATCATCTACATAGTATGGAATTTGATGACCATATTCAGAAAATGGTTGATGCAATGCCAGACATCCAGACATCCTTATCATTCCACGTGGTCCGAAAATGAATTCAGGTGCTCCTCCCAGGACTAGACCAGCCCTATTTACACGGGCATAAAAATCACAGGGGGTACAAAGACCCAATAATGTCATCTCCATTAATTCACATCTCATAAGGGTTCAAGCATATGAACTCTCAGGTGTTCAGATTTTATAGACCCAATTACCGAATACCGAAGAATAGACTCAATCGAAGTGCTATTCATAATGACAACTTTAAGAATAATTTAAGGAGAGTTAAGGTACTCAAAGTGGATGAACTTTGCAGTAACATGACAGTAAATATCAAGGTAATTGAGAGGGTAACTTCCTTGGCTTTTAGGATGAAGTTTTGGCATAGATTCGGACATGAAAGAGTGCAGAAATTTGAATCAGCATTGTACCTGTCGACAGCCAAGAAGGGGCTGTCGACAGATGAGAACAGACAGAGTTCAGGTTTTCTGGCTCTGTGTGTATCTGTCGACAGCAGCAAGGGATCTGTCGACAGATCCACACAGTCCAAAAACCTGAAGTTCTGTCAGACGTGCGCCTGTCGACAGATTGGACCGGCTGTCGACAGATGGTTGCAGAACTTTTAAAAATGGCTTCAAATCTATCCTAAACACCCTAACTATAGAACTTATGAACCTAAACATGTTTGATATCAAATAGAAGAGTCTAATTAGAGTTCTCATAGGGATTTATAACCGAACAAACAAGATAAAAGAAGGGGTTCACAATTCAAACTTGACTTGCTTGAAACTAAACATAGTTTAGTACTAGAAGTAGAACCTTGATAGCAATGGTTCATTGGGTGGATTCTTACAAGATAAACACTAAAACTCCAAGTGCTTCATGGATCTAAATCAAAGCTTGAGATACCTATTAGTTAAGTAAAAGTTCTCTCATAGTTCTATAGATATTAGAACTTCTACATGACTCCAGATCATTAACAAAGATCAAAGGTAGAATAGGAATTGAATTCTAAATAGAATCAAGTTGTTCCTTCCCCAAAAAGAGTAATTCTACCATGAACAGAAGGGAAAACAGAGAATCACAAGTACAGTCACTTATTCGTCATACGAATTCCTTGTGACATATGACAAAACCCGAACTGAACCATAGAGAGATGAATCCTACCTTGATAAACAGGTAATTCCTCACACGTTCTTAACGAAGGCACCTAAACCAGCAGGGGAAGAGTTTCTCCCCACAGTCGATGATGTGCCAGCAATGCCCACGCCAATTAAGCAGCTACAGTGGCACACAAGAGCAGAGGTGAGAGTAGTTGCAGGTGCCACGGAGTTAGCAACTCCCACAACTCCCCAGCAGTAGTCCTAGGAGCTCCTCCACCACACTTCTAGCAGCCAAGAGCAGGGAAAAGCAAGAACAGAGACAGAAACCAAAGAGTAGAAAGGATCGAACTCAGCAGAGGGAGTGGCTTTTATAAGCCTCAAGACTTCCTCATGCAGAGGCACGTCGGCCATGAGGTGTCATGGTAAAAACTCTTTGGTTTTTACCCCAACACGTAGCTCATGCAAGGCTTCCCAAGCTCACACATAGTTATCCTCCATGAGTACCTTACCCTTAAGTGTGCTGGCCTCTCCAAGGCTCCACATGTAAGCTCCCGTAAATATCCCAGAAAATGGTTACCGTAAATACCCCTAATCAACTGGTCCAATATTCACTATGTAAACCCATCCAAATGGTGTCCATTTGTAATGAAATTTTAACCATAGACTAATATAATAGTTTTACAAATTATGGAGATTTTAGTTTAATTTTTAGAATTTATTTTACAGTAGGTGAAAAATCACCAGAAAAATAGTCGCGTCGACTTAATCTCGAAATCCGTACGTCGAAAAATTCGTATAATTACATATTTGACTTCTCCACATTTTTATGGAAATTATGATGTTCTCAGATTTTTATTTCGTTGTCGTTTTCCGGTGTCGCCCTGTGGGAGCGCGCACTTCGATGTACGACACTGGGGTAATGTTCATTACCACTAATTATACTTATCCTCTAATTATCATAATTTAATAACATTCCTACGGTATTTTAACCAATTTATTTCTATTTTCTTAACACCTTGAATTTCTACGGCATTACAACTCTCCCCTACTAAAAGAAATTTGGTCCTCCAAATTTAATAACATACAGATGTAGTTACTAACCTGCAAACAACTCTGGATACTTGTCCTTGATGGCATCTTCCAATTCCCATGTTGCTTCTTCTTGTCCTCGCTTATTCCATTGAATCTATAATAAAGGAACTTCCTTGTTCCGAGTGTTGCTTGATTTTTCGATCGAGGATCTGCACTGGTCTTCTTCATATGCCAAATTTCCTTATACATCCAGATCTTGGTATCCAATAATGTGTTCGGATCATATACATATTTCCTTAACATTGATACATGAAAAATATCATGAACATTGGATAATTGTGGTGGGAGTGCCAATTGGTATGTCATTTCACCAACTCTCTTCAATATTCAAAAGGTCCAATGTATCTTGGACTCAATTTTCCCTTGATACCAAATCTTTTGATTCCTCTTCGGGGTGACACTTAACAAAAACATGTTCTCCTTGTTGAAATTGTAACTCTCTCCTGCGTCGATCGGCCATAACTTTCTATCGGTCTTGTGCAGCTTTCATCCGATCTTGTACCAACTTGATAATTCTATTGTCTCTTGGATCATTTCAGGTCCAAGAATGTGTGTCTCTTAATTCGATCCAACACAATGGTGGCTACATTGTCGTCCATATAAAACTTCAAATGGTGCCATTTGAATAGTAGATTGGTAGCTATTATTATACACAAATTCCATAATAGCTAGGTGAGTGTTCCAATCATTTCCGAACTCTAATACACAAGCACGACACATATCCTCAACAATTTGATTCACCCGTTCGGTCTGTCCATCTGTTTGAGGGTGAAATGCAGTACTAAATTTTAATTTTGTTCCCAAAGCATCTTGTAATTCTCTCCAAAAATGCGAAGTAAATCTGGCATCTCGATCAGAAAAACTATGTTCTTTGGGATTCCATGTAACCGTACAATTTCTTCATATATAACGCTGCCAAAATATTAACAGACCATCTTGTCTTTATTGCTAAGAAATGAGCTGATTTGGTAAGTTTGTCAATGATTACCCAAATAGCATCAAATCCACTCCGTGTTTTAGGTAATCCCACAATAAAATCCATACCAATGCTATCCCATTTCCACTCTGGTATCTCAAGTGGTTTTAACTTTCCTGCAGGTTTCTGGTGTTCTGCCTTAATTTTCTGACATGTCAAACATTTTGCAAAAATTCCACAATATCCTTCTTCATGTTGCACCACCAGAAATACTTCTTCAATCCTGATACATTTTGACAGCTCCAGGATGAATAGTGTAATGAGACCGATGAGCTTCTTCTAGATCTGTTTCTTGATTTCGGAATTATCCGGTACACACAATCTGTCCCGGAATCGAAGATTTCCCTCTAATCTTATCCACAGTTTCGTTCGCAGCTTCTAATGCCAAGGCTCTCTTTACCATTTCTGAATAGGTAGTAATCAGATGAGGAGTTAACTGCGTAATAAAATTAGGACGCAGTCCATTCATAAAACTCTTAGCCTTTAGCTTTTCCGTGGATATAAGATGAGGAGCATATTTTGACAACCGGGCAAATTGAGCTCATACTACTCGATACCGACATTCTTAGCTGCTTTAACCTAGCAAATTCATCTCTTTCTTCTCCTGAACCACCTCAGAGAAATATTGTTCATTGAACAGTTCCACACACTCTTCCCAACTAACTTGATTGAATCTTCCAGGTAGCTTCCACAGTTTCCCACCAAGCACGAGCCCCCGATTCCAATTGGAATGTAGTGAGACGAACCTTTTCTTCTTCCGTACACTTGAGTATTGGAATATTCGTTCAATATCTTTTAGCCATTCTCAGCTTCATCTGGATCCGTACTTCCTGCGAATCTCGGAGGGTCCAGGCTTGAAAATCCTGAACAAGTTTGTCCCATTGTGACTGTTATTTCTAGCTACTACCTTCATTACACGGGTCAAATCATGCATAGAACTTTCCATCTTCCTCAAATTAGCATCACCACCATCCATGATTAAATCAAAAGGAATCTGAAACATTCAGTAATACATTCATTAATTTCACAACATCCCAATCTTGCATTCATCACATACACAATTCAATTTCACATAACACACCATCTATATTATCAAGTCAAATATTTACATTGTAATACATCCCCATGCATCCACAAAATATATCACAACCTTCTCCTACCAAGTTACCATATATACAAACTCCAACCTCCACTAACCTCTCACTCCACATACATATGGGAGTTACATATATACAATCAGTGTTTACACAAAAAGAGGTATACAAAAGATGAGTAGTCTAAGTCTCTTCTAGTTTCGGTGTAGATCTATAATGGTTTCCATTGGCGGTACTTGCTGCTCTACTCCAGCCCCATGGTACAGCTCTCTAGCTGCATCAGTCAATGCCTCCCATGATCCTCAACTTGGTGGAGCAATAGATCTTGTCCCAACTTCAAGTTATCCAGATTGATCATAACTTGGCTCATAATTTCTAAGGAAGCACATGGATTGCCTGCCATGAAAGCACTTGCAGTCAAGTTGAGCACCTCTTCCTTAATTTCCAGGTGGGCTTCTCGCTGTGCTTGAGCATAAATTCTATATCCTGATGTACATTTCCATGGCAGCAACCACCTTTCTTGGGCATTCGTGTCCATTCTGAAATAATTAACAGTTTAAGCATTTACATGATTACAAAAATCATGCTAACTAATCCCATGTTTCTACCCCAACTCACTGGTTTCCCTAGTTTTATCGAACTAATGCTCTGATATCAAATTTATCTGTCACGTCCTAATAAAAGGCTTTATTATCGGGAGTGACAGAAAAATAGGTACAAAAGTAATATTTACTTTATCCATCATAACGTCATAACGCGGAAGTTAATTACATAGATACTCCTCATAACAACTAAGTGAGGAGTAGATCAAAACAACAACTTAATTTACATATCCCTTTTTACACTACTAAACAGAAATAGATCATATTGGCTTGCTCATCATGTCGGTCCACTCAGCACTCAATCCCTTAAGCATCATCCCCATCTGTGTTACCTAAAAATGGTAGGAAATAATGAGCTAACTAGCCCAGTAGAATTCAAATTCTATAGTTCAATTGATAGTTCAAGAATGTATACATGGTAGCCAAGACAAAGACAGAACGGAATATCAAAGAGTCACACCAGATTTCAGGACAGTAAGCTTGATACAATGACAGTAAAACTTAGATCATACTCAGATATATAGCTCAAGAATTGATTCACATATCATCTACATAGTACTGGAATTATGATGACCATATTCAGAAAATGTTGATGCAATGCCAGACATCCAGACATCCTTATCATTCCACGTGGTCCGAAAATGAATTCGGTGCTCCTCCCAGGACTGGACCAGCCCTATTTGCACAGGCATAAAAATCACAGGGGGTACAAAGACCCAATAATGTCATCTCCATTAATTCACATCTCATGAGGTGTTCAAGCATATGAACTCTCAGGTGTTCAGATTTTATAGACCCAATTACCGAATACCGAAGAATAGACTCAATCAGAGTGCTATTCGTAATTGACAACTTTAAGAATAATTTAAGGAGAGTTAAGGTACTCAAAGTGGATGAACTTTGCAGTAACATGACAGTAAATATCAAGGTAATTGAGAGGGTAACTTCCTTGGCTTTTAGGATGAAGTTTTGGCATAGATTCGGACATGAAAGAGTGCAGAAATTTGAATCAGCATTGTACCTGTCGACATCCAAGAAGGGGCTGTCGACAGATGAGAACATACAGAGTTCAGGTTGTCTGGCTCTGTGTGTATCTGTCGACAGCAGCAAGGGATCTGTCGAAAGATCCACACAATCCAGAAACCTGAAGTTCTGTCAGACGTGCGCCTGTCGACAGATTTGGATCGGCTGTCGACAGATGGCTGCAGAACTTTTAAAAATGGCTTCAAATCTATCCTAAACACCCTAACTATAGAACTTATGAACCTAAACATGTTTATATCAAATAGAAGAGTCTAATTAGAGTTCTCATAGGGATTTATAAACCGAACAAAGAAGATAAAAGAAGGGGTTTACAATTCAAACTTGACTTGCTTGAAACTAAACATAGTTTAGTACTAGAAGTAGAACCTTATAGCAATGGTTCATTGGGAGGATTCTTACAAGATAAACACTAAAACTCCAAGTGCTTCATGGATCTAAATCAAAGCTTGAGATACCTATTAGTTAAGTAAAAGTTCTCTCATAGTTCTATAGATATTAGAACTTCTACATGACTCCAGATCATTAACAAGATCAAAGGTAGAATAGGAATTGAATTCTAAATAGAATCAAGTTGTTCCTTCCCCAAAAAGAGTAATTCTACCATGAACAGAAGGGAAAACAAAGAATCACAAGTACAGTCACTTATTCGTTCATACGATTTCCTTGTGACATATGAACAAAACCCGAACTGAACCATAGAGAGATGAATCCTACCTTGATAAACAGGTAATTCCTCACACGTTCTTAACGAAGAGGCACCTAACCAGCAGGGAAGAGTTTCTCCCCACAGTCGATGATGTGCCAGCAATGCCCATGCCAATTAAGCAGCTACAGTGGCACACAAGAGCAGAGGTGAGAGCAGTTGCAGGTGCAACGGAGTTAGCAACTCCCACAACTCCCCAGCAGTAGTCCTAGGAGCTCCTCCACCACACTTCTAGCAGCCAAGAGCAGGGAAAAGCAAGAACAGAGACAGAAACCAAAGAGTAGAAAGGATCGAACTCAGCAGAGGGAGTGGCTTTTATAAGCCTCAAGACTTCCTCATGCAGAGGCACGTCGGCCATGAGGTGTCATGGTAAAAACTCTTTGGTTTTTACCCCAACACGTAGCTCATGCAAGGCTTCCCAAGCTCACACGTAGTTATCCTCCATGATTAGCTTACCCTTAACTGTGCTGGCCTCTCCAAGGCTCCACACGTAAGCTCCCGTAAATATCCCAGAAAATGGTTACCGTAAATACCCCCTAATTCAACTGGTCCAATATTCACTATGTAAACCCATCCAAATGGTGTCCATTTGTAATGAAATTTAACCATAGACTAATATAATAGTTTTACAAATTATGGTTATTTTAGTTTAATTTTTAGAATTTATTTTACAGTAGGTGAAAAATCACCTGAAAAATAGTCGCGTCGACTTAATCTCGAAATCCGTACGTCGAAAAATTTGGATAATTACATATTTGACTTCTCCATTTTTCTGGAAATTATGATGTTCTCGGATTTTTATTTCGTTGTCGTTTTCCGATGTCGCCCTGTGGGAGCGCGTAGTTCGATGTACGACACTGGGGTAATGTTCATTACCACTAATTATACTTATCCACTAATTATCACAATTTAATAACATTCCTAAGGTATTTTAACCAATTTATTTCTATTTTCTTAACACCTTGAATTTCTAGGGCGTTACAGGCGCCTTGGTGGTTCTGGTGGAGGTTCTCCCAGGACCGGCTTGTGTTGCTTCTGCAGTTTTGCTTAATGTAGTGTCCTTTCTAATGGTCCGTGTTGTTTGGTCGTTTGGGTTGTGCATTCTGGTGAAGGTTCTTCCCAGGATCGCCCTTTGTCGCTTCTGGTGGAGGTTCTTCCCAGGAGTGCTTCTTGTTTGTTTCGGGCCACCGTTGTGTTGCCCTTGTGGTTCGAAGTGTGTCGTTTGGTTGGGTTGCATTCTGGTGAGGTTCTCCCAGAACAGCTCTTGGCGCTTTTGTTGGAGGTTCTCCCAAAAGCTGCCCTGTGTTCGTTTTGGTTGTCGCTGCTCTCTCTCTCTGTAGGGATGAGCTGCCGCTATTGCCGGTTGGGCTGTCCGTGTTACAGTCTACTTGGGCGTTGTCAGTCAAGGTGTCGTGCCCTTGGTTGTGCGTCTGGCTGCTGCGTTGGCCAGCTTGTCTCGTTAGTCGTTTCAAAGTTTCTCGGTTGAGCTGGTGGGACTGCGTGTCCCCGTGGCTCGGATGGTTTGCTTCATTTTTTCGCGCCCTGCGTGCTCTTGCAGATAGTGGTCTGGTGAGTGCCGTAGGTGTTAGGCTAGCTGTGCTTCTTGTGGAAGCGTCGGTCTTGCTTTGTGGCTTTCCCTCTCATGCGTGGAAGAGACTCGTTGCGTGCGTGTCTCCTTCCTCTGCTTTTTGTTGGTTGCTCGAGGTGGTGATGCTCCACGGTAGTGTTGTGTCGCCGGGGTGCACATCGTTGCGACCTTCTGGTGGAGTTATCTTCCCTTGAGTTGTTTTGGGTTGAGCTGTTTGCTCCCCTCGTGTTGTCGTTTCCTTGTGGCACCGAGGGTCGGTGGACCTGTTTGTGCCGTTTGTCATTGTGATGGTTTCTTGCTGCCTGCCTGAGCAATTCGGGGCATTGGGTCCCTGATGGTTTGGTGCGTGCTAGTCCCGTTTTCTTGTCGGGTTGCAGGTGTGAGTGTTGCTCTGTTGTGCACCGGTTTTCAGGCTGGCTTGCTCGTGCAAGCGTTGTGCCGGTGTGTGCTCGATTGTGCCTCGGCTTGTGCCTTGGAGGCTTTTCATGTCGTTGTTTTGGTGGTTGGACTCTCTATCGGTCACGATAGAGGTGGTGCTTCTTGCTCTTGCGCACTAGGGAGTTGCTGTGGTTTTTGCTCCCCATGCGGTAGAGTCGGTGTTTCGTGTTTCGTGTGCTTCTTGGAGCAAACGTAGGCGTTGCACTCTTGAAGAAGTTGTTGCCTTTTCGTGTGCTTCCGTTGTGGGTCTCTGGTAGAGAGTCCCCTTCGGTGGGCCCCGTGTCGTCTCGGGCTGTTGGTGCCGCTGTGTGTGCTGCACCTTGAGCGTTTTCTCCGATGCTTCGTGTTTTGTGCCTCAAGGGCTGGGGGCCGACGTGACCTGTTGCGCCCTTTCAGGCTTGCGGTTCTTGGCGTGTGGCTTTCGGCAGGCCTCTTTTGGAGAGTCCTTCCTGTTAGCCATGGTGCTGCTTTGGCCGCTGGTGCACATTGGTTGCACTTTGTTTACCTTTGGTGCTTGTGGTAGCACCGTGTGCTCATGCATGTGTGTTTCAGTTTTGTGCATTGTGTTGTACCCTAGTTAGCTCCCGGTGCTTGTGGTAGCACCCCGTGTTGTGCCGTGTGTCTATTCGTGTGCTTCGTACGTTGTTTCACAAGTTTGCTCGGTGTTGGAGGCTTCGAGTTTTCCGCCTCTAGGACACGTGTGCTAGCCTGAGTCTTATGGTCGTACCGTTACCACTGTGGGGTGGCTGCTTTGCCTTGTCTAGGTAGCCCTATCGGTGGTACGCCAGGCTTTGGTCGTGACCTGTGTCCAGGTTTCCCCTTTCGCTTTTGGAGCGAGTGTGTTCGGTTGTGGTACCCTGCTTCGGTCTGGGTCTCTCTGAGGTTGACATGTTGCCCTCGACCTCTGTAGTTGTTTTGCTTCCCATGTGGTTGTGCGTGACGTTGGTGAGTCTGGAAGCCGATGGTGGAGCCTCCTGTCGGTTCGTCCGGTGACAGTGAGGTCTATCAGCTTCCGTCGTGGTGTCCGGCTCTGGCTTGACCTCAAATGTCTTCCATGCTTCCGTCGTGGTGTGCCACGTTGTGGAGCATGTGATTCCTAGTTTTTGTGGCTCCGCGTGCGTTTGGTATCCTTGTCGGACCATGAGGAAGGTCTGGGTGAGACCTAGTGGTGACAGTGGATGCCGTTTTTGGGTGTTGATGGTTCTTCGCGTGCGTTTGCTATCCCTGTTGGACCGCAAGGAAGTTCTGGGTGAGACTTAGCGGTGACGGTGGATGCTGTTTCATATGTTAAGAATTCTCTGCGAGTGTGTCCTCGCTCTGGGTTGTGTCTCTCGCGTGGCTACTCGATCGAGTGGTGACCGATGCTAGCTGCGGCTCGTGGCGTGAGACCATTTTTCTCGAGTGTTGTGTTCGACTCTCAGGTGTTTTCCCTTGTGGTTGTCGGCAACGATGTACTCTGTCAGGTTTTGCTGGCAACGGAGTGCGTTGCTGACCGGTGTTTCTCGTGTTGCTACCGACAACTGCGCTCTCTGTCGGGTTTTGCTGGCGACAGAGTGGGTTGCTGGGCGTTGGGTCACCATAGTGAGGTCTGTTGGTGACTGCAACTATGAGGATTTCGGTTGGCATTTTCTGCTGTTCGGGCCGGACTTGGCGTCGCTCGGCACGTGGGGTTGTCATTCCGTTTGGGCGCCCCACGTGTGCCTGGAGTGAGCTGTTGGTTTTTTGCTTGGTGCTCCACCCGTGTTTGGAGCCCATTGTGTAAGCCGTTGGTTTTCCGGCTTTGTGTGCTTACGCACGTTTGACGGTGCGGTTGTTGCCACGAGGAAGTCGTGTTGAGACTTAGTGGGGTTTTTTTTCACATTGGTCTTACGTTTACTCCCTGTGTTCCGTTTCGTGCCTCGAGATCTCTTGGGCTCGCCCCAATTTCGAGGACGAAATTGTTTTAAGGGGGGTAGAATGTAAGACCCGGTTTCTCGGCTTCCATCCGGTGTCGTGGGATGACTGGCCAATGATGCGTCCAGGCTGGGTGATGCATTGGTGTCGCGTCGGGGGTGCCCGACACGACAGTCATTCGTGGCGCGGCGAGCTTGTGGGTCACATGTTGGTCGCACCCTGGTTCTCCGTCGCGTCTTACTGTCGCGCCCGGTCAATGGGCCATGACAGTATTTTTTCGTGTTGCGCTGTCCGGTCGTCTAACGCCTGTCAGGCTGGCAGGTGTGTCAGTACGGCTTGTCGCGTTGTCGCGGCTCCCTTATAGGGTGCGTCCTTGTCGCGGTCCGTTGACCCGTCGCGTTAAGGTCCGTAACGCGACAGGGCGGTCCGTCGCGTTCTGGTTGTCGAAGGTTAAAATCCTTGGCCGGCGATCCCCCTCTCTCTCCTTCTTCCCTCTCCCTCTCCCTCCGGCGGTGCTCCGCCTCCCCCTCTCCCCTTTGTGTGTTTCAGGCGAGGAGGAGGGTCGTGCGTGGTGTTGTGGCGTCGTGGACCTTGCGTGGAGCGAGGAGGAGGTGGCCGTGTGTCGTGAAGGCTCTTCGGGGGTTCGGTTCTTCGTAACCGGTAGGGATTTCTTGTGCCCTTCCCGATCCGGTGAATTGGGAGCCCCTCGGGGTTTATATATAGCTTTACTGCTTTCCATACTCCCCTCCCTTGTGTTGTGTGTTGGATGGTTTGTGGCGGCTCGGGATTGAGCATCCCGTGGTCTGCCTCCCTGCTGGTGTCGCGACGGCTCGGCGCGTCGCGACATCAGAGGAGGCGTCGGCCTGCTCGGCGCGACCTTATCGCGACGCAGTTGGCAGTCGCGATAAGGCTGTTGCTCCGTGCTTCCTGGTCGCGACAAGATTGCTGTCGCGGCGTGTTTCTGCCTGGTCGCACAGGGCTATCGCGGTGCCCTTCCCATCGCGATGGTGTCGCGATGGCCTTGGGGGTCGCGACAGTACCTGTGTTGCCTCAGGTGTTCCGTGGGCCTGGTTGTGTGTCGGCGTGTGCCCCAGGGAAGGCTTTGCCCTTAGGACCTTCTGGTAGGGAACACGGCTGGTTGCCTCCCTGCGTTCAGTGACCGAAGGTGACACCTTCGTGGCCGTGTCCTAGCAGCAGTGCCAGGAGGGTCGTGTCTGCCTAATAATTGATTGACCGACGGTTAATCGATTATTAGCAGAGAGACGGGTTTCCGTATTGTCCCGTGGTGTTCCGAGGTTCTAGCCGTTCGTGCGTGCCTTGGTTGGCCGACGGCCCCTTTTGAGGATCTGTGCGTGCCTCTCGCTCGTTGGGCTTATCGTGTGTTACAAGCGAGCAGTGCGGCTTGGTTTTGTTGTGCTGCCCCGCCTGTTCGCCTGGTGCTTGGCACTCGAGGACTTCTCCCGTTCAGAGGTTGTCTCCGTTTCCTGGGACCCCCGTCCTCGGGAGCCTGTTGAGGGAGTACTCCGGGCTATGAGCGTGCTCGATTTGGCAGCCCACGTGAGCGAACTCTGGAGCTGAGGGGAAAACGAGGTTTGGCCGGCGGCGTTGAGTCGTTTGTGGAGCTCTCTTGTCTAGGTCTAGGACGCCGAGGGGTTCAGAGTGGTTTCCTGGCGTAGACCAGACAGTCCCTTGTCTCACTGCCTCTCTCTGCGTTGGTTCCGGAGCCACATAGGGTGTTAGGCATGGGGTCGCAGCTTGGCCAGGCTGCGGTGTTACGTGTGTTGTGGTTTCTGTGGTGGCTCTGTCTCGCCCTTGCGCGGAGGCGGAGGCAGGAGCTAGGCTAGCGAGCAGAGCATGCAGACTGCGGGTCCCCCTCTTGGCTGCTAGCGGCAATGGCTTGGTTGATGTTGTTGTGACGGCGTTTTCCTCACGATGTTTTCGAGTGTTTCTCGTTGCCCTAGCTTGCACGGCTGTTTTAGCCTGGCTGTGCTTAGCTCCCGTGGGCGTCGTTGCTCTGGCCTTGGGCAGACCCGTGCTTCTGGTGGTTCCCGCTTCGGTGTTCTCTCGGTTCTGTGGTCCCATTCTTCGGTGCCAGCCCGTGATGGCGCCAACGTGTGTAGCTTCCCGACTTGGCGGTGTGTCCGGGGTCCGGGGCGGTTCTGCTTGTGGGCCCTCGACCTTGTAGAGGTCTGAGGTGGCCGTGCTTGCGGTGAGACATCGTTCTCACTTGGTTGTTCCGTGGTCTCGGTAGGTGTGTTGAGCACTGCTTCCACTTTGTGCCCGACTCTGTTGGTTTCTGCGGGAGTCGTGTGTGTGCCACGACCTTGGTGGGTGGTCGTGGTGTTGTACTGTTCTCTTCCGCTGCTTAGTAGTACCATACTGTAGGTGTTCCTCGCTTTACAGCTTTCTAGTGTAGTTTCCTATTTTCGGAGTTCCTGCTGCTCTGGCCGATGATGGACTGGTAATCCCTACTGGGCCTTGTTCGCGAGGCTCACCCCCCTACTTCTTTCAGCTAGGGGCTCGTCGTCGCGGGAGCTCGGTGTCGGACGAGTTACAGAGGCAGCTGTGGCGCTGTGTGTTGTCAGCAGCAGTGAGAGCGAGCGTTTTGCGCTCTTGTAGCCTGAGTGAGCTGAGAGCTGTGTTTTGCAAGTCCTCGGGGTATGCCCCTTAAGGACTGCACCTTTCTTCTTGTACCTGTGCTTGTGCTTGGGACGCGTTGTACAACCCTTTTGTATATTGTATGGATTATTATAGTTATTTGAACTTAGTACATATCTCACTAGACTTTTTCATATAACCCTTCCGGGTCTTCGGATCCGTGGGTGGCGGCACGACCCTCGGGGTCCCCAGCGAGGGGTCCGAGAGGTCGGGTCGTTACACCTTGACTCCCACTTTTCAGTCCACTCTGCTTCATCTCTGCTTCGCCATCACTTCGTGACACCTCCGCTACATTTCCACTCTACTCCCTTGCAAAGTGGAAGCCAAGAAGGGGCAAATCTGTAGACACCCCATTCTGGCCTACAAGTCATACCACATTACTTGTAATCTAAGTGAGCCCCAAGTTGGTCACTCACCTTGAGCCCACCATTAGCCTTGTGTTGAGCCCATTACGAGTTCATTTTCCATAAAATCCCATCCATTATTTATTTAAGAGAGTCCTTGAGCTTAAATGTCCATTATTCTCTTATTTGATTGGCCGATAATTCAAGAATAATTCATTTTCTTAACGCGACATATCGTGGCATCGCTTTAGCCTGATCGCGCCCCCTTTGGCCATCGCGACAGCCCATGCATATCCATGCATGTGGCCTTCCTGTCACGCCCTTCCCAAACGTCACGTTACTTCCTGTCGCGCCCCTACGATCCGTCGCGAAAATAGCGGAACATGCAGGCCTCCGCAACCACCTCCTATTTATCCACCTACGGCCTTATCCCTATCTCCAAGCAACCTCCCAATCCCTTGGGCGAGGTTTAGGGCTGAGGGTCTCCTTGAGAGCATCCTTGGGACTCTCCCTACGAATTTTGATGGGACTTATCTTTTCATTTGGATATTTATCACTAAAATTGGTTTTTATCTCTCCTAAGCCTATAAAGGAAGGCCCTCTCCTTCAGAGCGAGGAGAGCCCCAGTTGTCACCCCTTTCATAGCAACAAATTGGAGTTCTCAAGAATCAGAACTTCTCTCGGATCCTTGGAATATACGGGCGCATGTTGGCAAGCTGGTGAAGAAAGATTTCATCAAAACGGGGAGAGGGGCTGCCTTATGGTATGCCCTTTTTGGAATGAATAATCAGTTCCATCTTGTCAAAGATTTTTGTAGTCAGGAAAGCGGCTATAAGACTATCCATAATGAGTACTGTTTTACCCACTCCAGCTCCCAAATAGTCACGATTTTAAAGGGCTGCTGAAATTCCTCTGGTCTAGACTTAGCCTCGCAGCCCTCCATTCCCTCTCTTTTCCTCACATTTTCCCCCACAAACATATTGATTTCTTCATCTACTGAGCGTGGAACGTGAGGAGGGCGATTACCACTTCATCTTGGAGCATTTGACCCTAAGCACGCCATTACATGCCAGGGAGTCGCCCCATTGGGGCTCTTTCTTCCTCTTTCCCCCTCCTTTCTCTTTCATGCATTTTATATCATTTATTTAGATAGGTTGCATTTCCATCCTTTCCTACATTTTCCATCACCCTAGGGGTTTAAAAACCACCCCCCAGGTTCGTTCCCACCATGTTCCTTCTTTCTCTTTTATTGTTGAATAGATACCACACTTAACCTGTTCTAATAGGGTTCTTTATTTGTTGTTTTGTTGTTTTGGCAGACATTCAAACGAATTCTCATGAGGAGCTCTTGTCCTCTGGCCGGCTGGAGGGCAGGAAGAAGGTCCTTCCACATTTCTCCCGCACTGCAGAGAACGCGACGGACAAAGGCGACGCGACACGGAGACGTGCCCTGCCAGGGCGTCGCACTATCAGCTCCATCACGACGGGGTTCCCCGTCGCGATATCAGGTCTGTGTTCCGTTCTCTCTCCTTCTTTCCTAGTATAGTTAGCCCTCTTCATTCTATAATTAGGCAGCTATATTAGGTGGCGATCACATCCCTTTTCTATGCTCCTATAGTTAGCACATGTATACGTGTATTGGGGGGGGGGGGGGGGCACAATCCCCGTGATTACAGGCGTCTGGCCACACCCTTAATAAAATTTTTCCATAGCGGCACTACCTTGCAAAGGAGTACCAGCAGTCTTGGGTCTCATTTTTTATGGTTGTCAGATAACCCCTAGGTCCAGCCAACACATAAAACACGGCGACCCACGGGCGATTCCCTCTAGACAAAAGTGTTCCTGCTTAGCCCTTGGGTAGGAAAGTAAAGGTCTGTTCTCTTCTTACTCGGATAAGGTGTAGGGGCAAAAGGGTTGTTGGTTTAGAAGACAGAAGGGAGTAGATCATGTGTGAATGAAGTCTCAATAGAGATGGTCAGCTCAAATTTGCAAAATAAAGAAATAATAAAATACAGATAGGCAAACAAGCCAAAATGGAGGATAGGGGCATGGCAAAGAGTGGTAAAGTCCCCGCGGGACGAAAATGAGCCCGGTCGTACGCATGCCCCAAACAAAAGCAATGACCATAAAGTCTCTGGACAACAGACGAAATCTACATGAGACACGCCATAACCAATCAGCAGACCAACATCCTAAGCATCGACGCTAAGTCTCATCCCCTTATGTCTTCCTATCCCCGTTAATGACCGTAACACTCCCACACCTAGTTTGGGTAGGAACACTAATGACTAGGGTCAATTAGCCATAGGGAAGCCCAGAATAAATGCACGCTACCCTAGGGGGTGTCTGACAATAGGAAATAGAAGATGAGATTCATAACTAATCGCTTAGATGCATAGGGTGCTATTAGAGAAAAATCAGAAAATCCAAAAATCTAAAAAAACAAAAAAAATCAACAAATTCAGAAAAAATCCAAAATTAGAAAATCCAAAAAACTAAAAATATATAGAAAATCCAAAAAAACTTTAAAAAAATCCAAAAAATAGAAATTCTAAAATCTAAAAAAAATAGAAAATCCCCAAAATCCAAAACATTAGATGTACATATCATTTTTTTAGCATGCATTGTTATTTCCTATTGTCGCCTATTTAATAAGGCTTAGCCCCTTGACTATCATGAAGATCAAGTCATTCCTTACTTAATGCAAGAGGCTGAGCCAAAGAGCAGATCTAACTTGTTTTGCTAAGTGTGCAGGGACAGAATGTTTTGAACAGCACAATGATGTACTCAGTTTTCTCCCTCTCTCGGATCTCATTTCTCACTCGTGTCAATCACACACCATTCGAAACCTTTTAACACTGGCACAAAAGCAAAAGATCCACTAAACACAAGCATCATGTACAAGATAAAGAGGGGGAGGTGGCTCACAAGCTCCTAACTGTCCACCACCACTCTCCCCAGATCCCTCCTGCCTCTCAATTGGTGGTGGCATGTCACCACCACCTCTCATACTCTGGGAGCTCGTCTCGCCCTCCCGACGCCTCTCCTCCTCCTCGTTCCTACGACGGCTAGAGGAACTTGCCAAATACTGTCTCACGGAGGCTCAACTCACTCCACTCCTACTCCTGCTCCGAGCCTGGCTCATCGTCATCACAAAACCCCGCAGCTCCTCAATCCGAATGTGCTGGGCAACTGCCTCGGTACGCAGTCGGGTCAGCTCTGCCCGATCCACTGACGACCGCTGCACGTGCAGTGTCGCCAGCTCTCTCGACAACTCCCCCACCTGAGTCACCACTGCCTCCGCCTACAGGGGCAACTGGGCCACCTCCGCTATTGATGTCTCCACCTGGAGGTGCCACTTCTGATCGACACCACCGCCGTGTTAGCCTGCTCGCGCCAATGGCTCACCTGGCAGGTAGCGGTCTTCAGCTCTGCCACCTGTGTCAAATCATGTCAACATATCAACCCTAAATCAAGAAAAAGACCAGGTCAATGTCATACTTACCCTCTCCTCTAGTGCAGCCTCTGCCTCCTCGACCATCCTCAAAGCCCCTACCAGTCGATCGTCAAGATCACTGAGAGGCCTCTGCCGCTGCTCGAGATGAGGATGCACCTGCCTATGTCGTCCTCAGCCTCGCCAACTCCGTACGCTACACATAAAACACTTGTCAATTTCCTTAAAGCTGAAAGAATTGGTAAGTTACTGAAGTCTGAGTAAGTACTTACTCGCTGGTCCGCCTCTCTCCTCGCCATGTCCCGATCCTGCACGGTGGAGTACAGTAGGGCCTAGAGCGAGGCGATCTGCCCAGTCACGTTCGCCTACAAGTCACCAAACTGTGTGAGATTCAATTCAATCATAAGAGTTCACAAGGTCTGAGTTTTGAGGTATACCTTGTTGACAGGTTGCAAGTCCAGAGGGGAGGTGAATGGATTGATAAAAATTTCTTTTATGAATAAACCTTTTAATAAAAATACTTTGACAGAAGACACTAAATTCGATGGTTAGAGTTAGTAAGTAATGAAGACAAAATAAGATCAATCACAAAAACAACAAAAATTTTATCATGGTTCAGATCTCCTATCCCAAAGAGTCATACGTCCAGTCCCCAAGCAAAGACTTGGGATTCCACTAACCAAGGGTACAGTCCCCCTCAAGAACACTTACACATCCAGCCAAAACTGGCCTTCTCTTCACTGCACGAAGAGGCACTACACCACCTGAAGCAACATGTCTGTTAGGATCGAATTTTCAGTAATGGCAAATCTAGAAGGCGGGTTGAATAGATTTGCAATGGAAACTCAGGTAATATAAAAATTACTTCGAAATAAAGAATCTACTCAATTAAAACCCCTCTAATCTGATGCAATGTGTGTTATCAAGATGTGAGAAACACTTTATCAAACAGTGTAAGTGTCAAATATGTGATTATTGTGTGTGAACAAATTAATTAGTGTGTAGGCAAAATCCCTATGCATGCATCTAGCGCAATACAATACAAACCACAAATCAAACCACAGTCCACAAGGGATTTTTAGGTGGTTCAGAGATCACATCCAGTGACTCCTACATCCACCCCTCACATAGTTAGGCACACACTACTCAAAGAACTGAGTACAACACACACACGAGCACTCAGGCTTAGACACACACACACATGCTAGATCAAGTTCACAGAAGATCAGATCCTCTAGCCTCGATTTTATCTACACACCACACACATAGATTTGATCTATACACAAGCTAGCATAGATCACAAAGAACACATGATCACAAAGTCCACATACTGATCCCCAATCAGTATACACACACACAGATACATGAATTGAGTTGGGAAACGGTGTGAGTGAGGAAAGACATATCCCTTCAAATATTGATCTGATCACCACGATCACAGATCCACAATGTTCCTTCCTCAATTCTACTGTTGTTGCTCTTTTTCTTCTTTTTCTTCTTCTTTTTGATCGGCACTGCTCTGCTTCAGTAGCTTCTAGATTGCGATTTCTTCTTCTGCTGCTGCTCCACTTCTTTCTCTAGAGCTTGACCTTGATTTCCACGTCCTTTATGTTGAAAGGCTGGTCTGCAACTTCTAGAGATTGAGCAAGGCAATAGAGAAACCCCCTTTTGCCGCCAAAAGCTTTTCTGAGAATTGTATGGGCTTGCTTGCCTTTGGAGTACGGGGATTATGGGTATTTATAATACCATGTGTCCATGTGGACCCTTGGAGTTCGTGGGCACAAATATCTAGGTCAATTCCCTTGATTCCTAAGTAGCCACATGTCTAGAAAAATTCAAATCTGAAAAAATATTCGAGGTGTGTCGACACACTTTGCACTTGTGTCGACACACTATCCACTGGTCGCAGAATAAGCTTCTGGGAGGGACAGTGTGTGTCGACACACAAGCATCCTGTGTCGACACCACTGGCTACTGGCTTCGGAACAGGCTTCTGGGAGGGACAATGAGTGTCGACACACAAGGATCCTGTGTCGACACCACTGGCTATTGGCTTTTGACTGTTTCCTGAATTCATATACTGTGTCGACACAACATCCACATGTGTTGACACCACTGACTCTTTTATGCTCTGACTGCTTGCTAGATACATGGGATGTGTCGACACATAATGAACTTATGTCGACACAACTTGGACAAAATTATGTGAACCTGTATATATAAAGCGTGAACCATCAAAACATGTTATTATCAGTAAAATATGAAATATTAAGCATCAAAAACATGTTGTTTAGTCATTATTGTAATATGTCATCATTAAAATCAAATTATAAGTGTTTGGACATCATACACAATCAAATGTTGTAGTCATTATTAAAATCAAAGTATGAGTGTGTAGACATCATCAACATTAAGGTTTTTAGTCATTATCCAAATGAATACACAACTCAACAATCTTCCACATACATACAATATGACATCAGATTGTGTACAAAATGTCATCATCAAAACACAATATGTTTGAAGTTGTGTGCTTAACATGATTGACCAGAATTATGTCATCATCAAAAACAGATTAGAGCAATGATCAAGTTAGTGAGTATGGTTATTTAAATAATCATAACTCAACATTCTCCCCCTTTTTGATGATAACAAAATATACATTCATATTTTCCCCCTTTTTGACAACATCAAAAAGATGAAGAGAAACATATAAATGTCAAGAAAGCACAATGGTTATGTACAACATTTGTTGAGATGAATAATCATGAAGTTTGTAATCATGGACAATAGGGATAGCATGGATTGTTTTCATTCAAAAAATAACAATCATTATAGAAGCTTGTCGTTGAAATCATATTGTTCCCCTCAAATTCTCCCTTTTTTTTTTATAACAACAAAAAGACTCTCTCTCCCCCTTAATCAACAATAAGTATAGTCACCCCCTTTGGTATAACACTCTCCCCCTATGATGGTGTCAATGAAATAAGTGATATCAAAGAACATCAATGGATGGAGATCAAAGTATGATTAACATGTAAGCAAGGGGTGGAATTGAGAGATGAATGATCAGAAATGATTAGAATCAATAAGATCTTTAATATTAAAATATGAGAGAAAAATTATTATGTCTTTGGATTGTGCAACAAAGTTTAATAATAAAGACACATTCAATCACAACATATGTCAAAGTTTTAATAACCTGAATGCATTTAAAAAGATGAAGCAAATGTCATGAAAGTGACCTATATGAGTTCACAAAAGTGTTTATCACATGAGTCTAGTAGCTAAACATTTAACACGATGTAGAATAATAACTCTAAACCAAATTAACATGAACTTCATCTAGGTAAATATACATGTTGTTCTTTTTCTACTTTTTATATTTTTCTTTCATTTTGAGAGAGAATACAAGAGTAAATTGGTCAAATCACACCTTTTAGTGCAAGATGTCACATTTATCCAATGCAAGACCTCCTGATTACTTAGTGGTTTAACCTTCATTACCTTATACAGAGTTGAAACAATTTGTTTGTCACCTTTTGACGCGAGCCAAAACACTTGATTAGGTGAAATGAACCTAGTTACTCAGTGATAAAGTGAAGTTTTCATTGCTCTGTTTGTATCTCTCTATTTTTCTGAACACTTTTTGTTTGAAATTTTTAAGAACAGAATTACATTAATTAGAGTAGACATGATCATGAGCGTAGAGAGATTATTCTTAACATGTGTTAAGGATAAAGCTTCAAAACATACACATGCCACTAAAGCTACTCATGTGCCTACAAGTGTTTTGCAACTCAGTTTAAATGAGTTCAGCTTAAAAACTTGGCATAACCTTGTTCTTAGATTGTATCTTTAATACTAAACCGAGTGCATACTTATTTTAGTCTTTACGTATGAAATCTCTCATATAGGAATATCATAAAGACTCATTTATCCTGATGCAAGACTTGAATAAAATGTATGATATGTCAAGGAGATAGAATCAGGAAATAAATGGAAAGTGTTTTTCAAGCATGAGTTTGAGTGGATGTTATTATGATGATTTATGAAAGAATCAGCTCCCCTTGAATATGGGAAGATTTCAAAACGATAGATGATGATGTGTCAACACAAAATTCATAGTGTGTCAAAACAAGAGCAAGAAATCTCAAGAATAGAGCAGCAGTGAACAACTAGTGTCGACACATGAGCAACTATGTGTCAACCTGATCATGATAAAAAGCAACTGGTGTCGACACAAGAGAAGATGTGTGTCGACCTGAGCATGATCAAAGTTATTTTTTATGGATTTTTCAATGGTTTAACAAACTGAATGGGAGTTGTCGATAAATTAGATATGAAAGAATATTTCTCCAGAATTTCACTCAAAGATTCTTTTGACTCACTCCCCTATAAGATATGCATGATATGAAATGATCATTTAAGCAATTCAGATATATTCATTCCAAGCAATTTGCACAGAAAGAATATGAACATAATCAAGCATAGATTAATAGATAATTTATTAAAGAGAGAAGTTTTTCAAAGACTTAAAATAAAGTTTTTGAGATTTTCATTTTGCTTGATGACCTTTATGTAGAAAAAGACTATTGATACTTGGCGGAGCATTTTTCTTACGTATGATGATAGTTTCTAGATAAGCCTAACTTGTCCTTTCACATTTCACCATTTGATATACCACATAGTCACTGCAAAAAGGTCAATTATTCTTTAGTTTTTGCATGAAATTCATTGCGTTTTCAAGAATATTTTTGCACTTTTTCAAATTTACTCCCCCTTAATATGTGCATGGAATGAAAAAGCTAGCAAGCAATTCACACATGATTATGCACACAATTAGCTTTAAGCATAACATGACTTCTAGTACTTGGCAGAGTATTTTACTCACGTATAATGATAGCTTCCAAACAAGCATAACTTGTTTTTCCACATGTCATCATTTGATATACCAAGAAGTCAAAGTAAATGATAAGCACCAGGAATCATGGGCACAATCAAACAAGCATGATAACATTAACATGATTCCAATTGTTAAGGCATAAAGTTATTGTTGGGAGCAACATCAAAACACAATCTTCATTGTTCAGATAGGACTCTGAGAATTTTCTTTAACTTAAGCAGTTCAATCTGGAAATGATATGAGGTTTTACCTGAAAAGTCTTCATTTGGATTTTACCTGTGGTTTTCAATTTTTCATGCCTTGCATAGTCATTGTCTTGATTTCAGATGGAAAGGTATGGCTACAAAGCTCGTCAACTTGCTAATCAAGTTGGTCTTAGGACCCATACCTACTTGGGTCCTACAGTGGAGCAAGAGTTAGATTGCAGCAATGAACTTTTTGAATCCAAGAGAATTTTCTTTTCGATATATATGCACTTTTGTCATTAATGGAACTATGAGCAACATTAGTTCCATAACACAATTATTCTTTGTTTAAAGCATCTATGTTTTTCATGAAATGTTCAATTTATGTTCACATGGAGTTTCTGAGCTTTTTCAACAAAATCATGATTCTTAGTTACATGTGAATAATGTGAAAACTTTTGCAAATAATTCAAGCATGATTATGTACACATTTAGCTTTAAGCAAGGAGTGACTCTTGGTACTCGGAGGAGAAGTTTTCTCACGCATAGTGATAGTTTCCAAACAAGCATGACTTGTCCTTCCACATTTCACCATTTTATATACCAGGAGATCAAGATATGTAACTCATCATGATTTCACTTTAGCATTCAATTTCACTCATCAAATAGTTTATTCAAGAGATTTTTTTATCAACATGAAGTTTTTATTTAGTAGATAATCTCTCAAAAGTATTTACTTGGTTAGATTTTCATTTTCTTTCATTCTCTCCACTTACTTTCCTTGTAACCTTAGTCATGAAGCCTTCATTTTGAAATTGACTACAAGGATCTCTGCATCCAACATTCAAGCAGCACATTTCGGAACCCAAACTTGTTTGGGTCCTAAGGGTTTTCCTTGAATCTGCAACAATGATTTTTGAATCCAAAATGATTTTATATTGGATGCATTTTTCTGAAGACTAGAAACACTAGCATCTTTGTTTCTAATCTTAGAGCTATAAGAGTAGAATGCATCACTGACATATTGAACATTTTGTTTTCTATTTTTTATATTTTTATCATTGAGATTTTTAACATGGAATTCAGAGAAATTCTTTTGTGCAGCAATCCTGTTCATATGTACATGAACTTTCTGAGTATTTTCGGCAAAAACACGATGTTTATTCCTATGTGTATGAACATATGCATTATGATGGAACATTAGAGCATGCATAAAATCATGATTTCTATGCCAACAATCCTTAGATAGATGACCATGTTGATGACATGTAAAGTGCTGGACTGGTTTAGCACATTTATGAAAGTGTTGATCTTTATTCCAACAGAATTTAGCAAGGTGACCAAGTCTATTGCAATTAAGCAAATGGGTTTAGTATTTACCTGGAGCTTACCATAGTATGAGTGCATTTACTGAAATCTCTGAATCCCTCTAGAGTACCTTTGAGTATCATTGGGTTGAAAGGGAGGATGTGGTACTCGTTGATAGCTCTTGGCATGATGTGGAGTTGGAGATTGCCATGGAACTTTTTAAGCTGATGGAGGAGGTGTGGAAATCTTGTAGAATCCTATTTTCTTTTCCATTTTCTTTTTATGATTTTTAATTGAAACAAGATTCTTCCTATTTACAACATTTTTATTCAATTTATCATTTTATTTTTGAATATTTTTCTGAACATGAATCTTAATAGATTTTTCTTTAGGTGCAACAGAATTCTTGTTCATAGAAACATTCACAAATGAGGTCTTTGTTTTGTTTTCAAAATTCTTTTTGTTTAAGGGGTTAAATCCTAAACCTTCATTTTGAAAATTAACCTTCATTCCAAGAAGATTATCCAAATTCTGAGTTCCTTGAACAAACTTAGATAAAGCAGATTTTAAACTATCAATAGTTATGTTCAATTCAGAAATCTTCTTTTCATAATTTTGATTTTGTTTAACAACCTCTTCAAGTTCATTTGTCAATTTTTCTTTTTCAGCTTTCAAAGAATTATTTTCTTTTTTTGAAGTTTGAAGTTGATTTGTCATGACATCCAAACCATTTTTCATTTTGTTCTTTTCAATTTCAATTTGAACAAGTTGATTTTCCAAGTCAGCAATTTTCTTCTTAGAATTGTTGCATTCATCATTTAATGGTCTGTCATGATACAAGCATTCAATCTTCTTTTTCAGATGACTATTTTCCTCAATCAATTGGTTGCAATTTTCTTTTATTTGATGATCATGAGCCATGTTGAAGATTTGTTTGTTCAATTGATCATTGTCAAATTTAAGATTCTCATTATGATCAATCAATTTTTCATTTTCATCTTTCAAATCAAGATTTTCATTTTCCAACTGATCATGATTCTCTTTTAATTTAGACAACTTGTTTCCACAATTTTTGACTTCATTCTCTATTTTCAGTTTTTCATTTTCTTCATAAATGCATGATGGTATCAATTTTTCATTTCATTCATCTCCAGTTGATCCTTCAGCTTCTTATTTTGGTGTTTAACCTTTTTAAATTGTTTGCACACGTGTTCATAGCATTCTATCAATTCATCATAAGATATATCATTCTTTGAGTCAGTATCAGACATTGATCTATCAAATGGGTCTGAACCAGATTTACCTTATTTTTGATAGTTTCTTGACTTCTCTGATAAATATGATCCTTCAGATTTGTCTGAGTTGGGAGAACCTTTTGAGCTACCATGAGCCATGAAGCATTTGTCCTTGGTTTTATTTCCAATTTTACTTGTCTTCATAGAGGAGTCCTGCATTTTATCAACATTGTCATCAAACTCAATAATCATAGGTCTATTTATGATACTTGAGAACTTAGCCATATTTCTGAGTATGTTTTAGATGATTAGACCAATCAACAGATTATCGAGTCAGATCAAAAAGTAATCAATCAGTTCAAACAGATCAAATGATGCTCCAAAAGATCAATCAATAGCAATCAAATCAGATAGAATCAGATATAAACCCTCTTTGATACCAATTGTTAGGATCAGATTTTTGGTAATGGCAAATCTAGAAAGGGGTTGAATAGATTTGTAGCGGAAACTCAACCAATTTAAAAATTACTTCGAAATAAAGAATCTACTCAATTAAAACCCCTCTGATCTGATGCAATGTGTGTTATCAAGATGTGAGAAACACTTTATCAAACAGTGTAAGTGTCAAATATGTGATTATCATGTGTGAATAAATTAATTAGTGTGTAGGCAAAATCCCTATGCATGCATCTAGCGCAATACAATACAAACCACAGTGCGCAAGGGATTTTTAGGTGGTTCAGAGATCACATCCAGTGACTCCTACATCCACCCCTTACATAGTGAGGCACACACTACTCAAAGAAATGAGTGCAACACACAAACACGAGCACTCAGGCTCAGACACACACACACATGCTAGATCAAGTTCACAGAAGATCAGATCCTCTAGCCTCAATCTGATCTACACACCACACACACAGATTTGATCTATACACAAGCTAGCATAGATCACAAAGCACACACAATCACAAAGTCCACGTACTGATCCCCAATCAGTACACACACACACAGATACATGAATTGAGTTGAGAAAAGGTGTGAGTGAGGAAAGACATATCCCTTCAAATATTGATCTGATCACCACGATCACAGATCCACAATGTTTCTTCCTCAGTTCTACTGTTTCTCCTCTTCTTCTTCTTTTCCTTCTTCTTCTTCTTCTTCTTGATCGGCACTGCTCTGCTTCAGTAGCTTCTGGATTGCGATTTCTTCTTCTTCTGCTGCTGCACTTCTTCCAGATCTACTCCTTCTTGAGCACACCACTTCTTTCTCTAGAGCTTGACCTTGATTTCCACGTCCTCTATGTTGAAAGGCTGGTCTGCAACTTCTGGATTTTGAGCAAGGCAATAGAGAAACCCCCTTTTGCCGCCAAAAGCTTTTCTGAGAATTGTATGGGTTTGCTTGCCTTTGGAGTACGGGGATTATGGGTATTTATAATCCCATGTGTCCATGTGGACCCTTGGAGTGTGTGGGCACAAATATCTAGGTCAATTCCCTTGATTCCTAAGCAGCCACATGTCCAGAAAAATTCAAATCTGAAAAAATATTCGAGGTGTGTCTACACACTTTGCACTTGTGTCGACACACTATCCACTGGTTGCAGAATAAGCTTCTGGGAGGGACAGTGTGTGTCGACACACAAGCATCCTGTGTCGACACCACTGGCTACTGGCTTCGGAACAGGCTTCTGGGAGGGACAATGAGTGTCAACACACAAGCATCCTATGTCGACACCACTGGCTATTGGCTTTTGACTGTTTCCTGAATTCATACACTGTGTCAACACAACATCCACATGTGTTGACACCACTGACTCTTTTATGCTCTGACTGCTTGCTAGATACATGGGATGTGTCGACACATAATGAACTTATGTCGACACAACTTTGACAAAATTATGTGAATCTGTATATATAAAGTGTGAACCATCAAAACATGTTATTATCAGTAAAATATGAAATATTAAGCATCAAAAACATGTTGTTTAGTCATTATTGTAATATGTCATCATCAAAATCAAAGTATGAGTGTTTGAACATCATACACAATCAAATGTTGTAGTCATCATTAAAATCAATGTATGAGTGTGTAGACATCATCAACATGAAGGTTTTTAGTCATTATCCAAATGAATACACAACTCAACAATCTTCCACATATATACAATATGACATCAGATTGTGTAGAAAATGTCATCATCAAAACACAAATGTCATCATCAAAACACAATATGTTTGAAGTTGTGTGTTTAACATGATTGACCAGAATTATGTCATCGTCAAAAACAAATTAAAGCAATGATCAAGTCATTGAGTATGGTTATTTAAATAACCATAACTCAACAAGGTCTTCCTTCTTACCAAAGGGAAACAACCACCTACTCCACGCAGGTCTTCTCTTCACAGATGAAGAGGAACACTAAAGAAGAATAAAGTGTTGATGGCCCCTAGACCAAGCTTATAGCAAATGCTTGATCTGAGGCAGAATCTGAGAGACAAGAAGATTACACAGGATGAATATCTCTCAGATCTAAAATAAGTTCTCGAAAAGGAAAAGACAGCGTTGCGTGAAGAGCTAAGAGCTGGAGGCTTTTGAATGAAGGATCGAGCTCTTCTTTCTTGTTGTTCCTTGATGGATCCAAAAAAAGGTTGTGCTTCATAGAGTCCACACACTTCTATTTATCTTCTTTTTGAAGAAGTATCTATTGTCTCTTATCTTCAGATACGTTAGTTGTGTCTGGTCCAACGTAGGAATCAGGAAACACCTACAGTCATTAAATGTTGGGATAGACACAGACAGAGAGAAATATTATCGGATACCTTATTTGCTTCTGTCAACGTGAAAAATCCAATGTTGTAGCGTGTGTGACTACCGGAAACCCGCACACAATAAATGCTGAATCATAGACACCTTAAATGTAACGTCGAGCATTTTTTGGATTTTCGCGAATCCTTGCTTAGCGGGTTTGGTGGCTAGTGTGTGGCCCATTAGTCTGTGTTTCAGGTATTTTCGTAGGTTGTGAGGCTTTGTGGGCCGGCAGGTTGGCCCCAAAGCGCTCACAGGTTCTCTGTTTGTGAACGTGACAGAGCCTGGCATCGCATTCTGAACACGACGACATTGAGTGTTGCATTCTACCTACTGCCGTTTGTGGTCTTCATCTGCATGTCCGCCGCGTGTCGCGTGCCGGGCGGTTTGGCTGACGTCGACAGTGGGAAGGCAACGGCCACCTATGTCGCGTTCTTGTCGCAACAATAGAGTGCGTCGCATTCTCAACTGTGATGCGTTTTTAAGAAAGGTCGACCGAACAGAGCTCAACAAGCTCTGCTCGACCAAGGAGGCATTTTTGCACTAGTTTTCGGGCGATTCAGGGTTATAGAGGAGTTTTTGGCGTGCTCTCGCCACAAAGATGTCGCACAGAGCGGGAGAAACGCCGAATGATCGCCATTCTTCGCGTTCTTCACGAAGGTAGGGAGATTTTGCCCTGTTTTACGTTGTGAATTGCATGTGAAGTATGGATAGCTTGTTATTCACTTTATAAACGATAGATACCATGCTAGGACACTGAGTAAAGCATGAAAAATGAGTTTATACATCATTTTATATGGTTTGTGTGGGAGATCCGGAGATGGGATCTCGGATTAGGGTTCCTGCCGGTAAAGGCGACGGACCCTCCTGTCGCGTTCTGAACGCGACAGGCCGACCCATTGCGTTCTAGTTTTGAACGCGACTATCAGGGTGTCGCGTTCAGAAGGCGACAGAAGCCCCCGTCGCTTTAAAAGTTCCGTGGGCTTTATGTATGTGCATGATAACGTGTTTATTGAATTATCATTGTGTAATGTGCAAGAGATTGGTAAGAGGTGCCTTGGCATCTATAGCGCTCGAGGAGCGTGTTGTTCACGTAGTTGACGTGGTGTTCATGTGGTTTGAGCGGTGTGTCTATGGTTAGTTCGTGGTGGTTGCATGGGCAGTGGGGTTCTAGTGTGAACCTAGCCTTAGTCCTTTGATATTTTTATAGGTTATTTACGATGGTTTAATTAGTAAAGCATGTGTAGGGTTAAGAGATAGTGTATGGTATTTAAGTGGTTATTATATATTGTGTTTAATATGGCAATGGAGGTCATGGGATGACCAATGACAGGCAAGATTGGTGTATGTTATTGTGATTTAAGTATGTGTTGGTGTCAGTTAGCATGGAGGTCACATGGGGACCGGTGACAAGCCAACTATGGTATTGGTGTACCGTGATTTGTGAATAAAGATTGTTTGTGTATGTATCGTGGTTTGTGCAATGCCGAGTTTGGTGGTCCGGTGCCTATTTTAGAATGCCTCTTCAGTTGGGTACCCTAGGTTCTATGTGAGCCAGGCACGTTGTGCTCGGGGCGTGTCCCGATACTGTGTGTATCGTCAAGGTCTGTGTCATCTTCTTGGACACCCTCACTCTTGTGTTTGAGTTGTACGTCTGGCTGAGGGAAAGATAGCAGAGGGGCAGCAACTTGTGAGAGTTTGTGTTTAGTCTCTTGTAGCACGCTCGTTGTTGGGGGTACGGACACCAATAGACTTACAGGTCCCCAGCTAGTCCTGTGTTTCCAGTGCCTCACTTTAGGGAGCTCGGGCTAGAGTCCCTAAAGGTTCCAGGCGTGGACCTACAGCTATGTAGTCTGCAGGTGTGGTGTTGGTTGGTCTCCACTGTTCTTTGGCCTGTGGTTGTGGAGTTGCAGTTGGGCCTTTCGTCCATGACTGCGAGACTGAGAGGTGGTTCTTGTGTTGTGTTGTCCAGGTTGGATACTGGCGTCATGACCCAGTAGTCTGTTCCCGTGTGGTGGCGTCGTTCTTTCCGACTCGTGCTTTGCCACTGGTTGTGGCTTGTGTGTGACCCATTGGTAGAGGTTTAGCCATTGTGGTGTGCCCCGGTGGTGGCACGGTTTTGGTTGTGATTCCATGATAGTACCTCGTGGTAGTAGGTGCTTGTACCCTTTATGGGTAGCTTTGTGTTGTGGTACGTTGTGTACCAGTCCCTTCAAGTCTTAAGGTGGACTTGTGTTCTGTGGAGGTCTGTAGAATGACCTTCCACGTGTTGTGTTTTAACTCGTCTTCGGGTAAGCTTCTGATTATGTTTTGATGTGAGGTGTTGGTGTGAGGTGGATTGGCTAGCTGATGCTAGTCCTGTTACCTTTCTGGGTAGGTTACTTGTGAAGCTTGTAGCTTAAGTGACTAGTAGTTATATTGATTTGCCTGTGAGGCTTGTGGCCTAGGAATTATAGTTGTTGAGCGGACTAGTGGTGTTGTGCTAGTCTTGTTGTCCCACTTCCTTTCTGGGATTTGTATTAGCTGATGTAATTATGTTTAGTTGTTGTTAATCATGTTTTGTTGTAAGCATAATATGGTTTGGCTATCGGTGTTGCCAGTGAGACCCTCTGGGGTTGAGGTCTCTTCAGTTTGGTGTGTTATTTTTGGGCAGTCCCTAATGAGCCTGTGACTTGTTGAGGCTCACTCCCCTACAGTTCTTTTTAGGGCTTGCCGTTTGTGTGGCTTGTGGAGGTGTTGTGGTAGACTTGTACCACCAGCAGTAGAGTTAGTCGTGTTGTGTGAGCTTGTGCTCCCTCGGGGTATGCCCTAGGTAGTTGTACTTTTTAATTGGACATGTAATAATGTATTGGGACAGTTGTAAATTGTTATATACAGGTATGAGCACATGTACTTTCTTGTATCTTATACTGTTATGGTTGTCTTTTATATTCTTATTGGACACGTGTATGAGCTATCCCTTGCAAGACTTCGGTCCGATAGCAGGAGGCAGACTTGAATTAAGGAGCCTTATTGGGCATAAATATCCAGGGCCGTCACAGTTGGTATCAAAGCAATGGTCCAGTTAGAATATGAAAAGGCATTGAGGTTACAATGTCCCAAGACATGGTTTAATGTCCACTGCTGGTAGTAAGTCTGCAGTTTTAAGTGGTTTTCAAGTGAGTTTTGTCATGTGAATTGTATGTTTGTTTTTATAAGTGTGGCAGTTACTGGTAGTAGCTGAGAGAAGATGTGGTTAGAGGAAACCCAGCTTGTGAAATATGTATGATTGTTTGCACACCTAGCAGTTGTTAGTAATGGCAGCGAAATGGTGAGGTTAGTGGCATAAGATAATGATGTGATGGAATAGCAGAGGGAACAACGTTATAATGAGGAATAGAATAGTGTGATAAGGATTATTAAGTGTGCAAATTATGGTTGAGAACCTTAGCAGAGGTAAGTATTGTGTTTGAAATCTGTGTTAATAAGTGTTAAGGAGTAGCTGGGATAATTATGTGATTGGTAATATGGAAAGATTTGGTATAATTAAGTGAGGCAGATTGTGAATGGTTATTTGTGAATGTGCTATAATAGTGAAATTGTTTGTATTTAGCAGTAAAGCAGTAATGTAGAATAAAGAAATTAGGCAGAATAAGTTACTGTGTTTAAAGGAAATAGTTTCAATTTATGGCTATGAAAATATTCTAAAGAAAGATGATTATATATCCAGAAGGATTGCAGTGTAAATAGCACAATGGGATTAGTTAGTTAGCAGAATAATTAAGAGAAATATTTTGCAGAAATAATATCATGTTGTTGGCAGTAAAGTTAAAGTTTAGTATTAATAATCAGATGAAGAAAGAATGTGGTAGGTTATAGAATGACGATAGATGGTTTAAGAGATGTGCAGTAAGAGTTTATGTGAAAATGTGCAGCAAGTGATTCAGAGGAATAGAAGAGTTTTATTATAAAAATATTTCCACAGTTTGAAGTAAAAGTCATAGTAGATCAGTTAAAGAATAGTGAGCAGATTAAAGTATGATCAGCTTAACAGTAAAGAATTTTGAATAAGATGTCATATAATTGAGAAAGACTTCGGTAAAGGTGAAGGAAAATAATAGAGTATGTGCAGTATAAAGTTAACCGAGCGAGTTTGTTTCCCGATAAGAAAGTACAGTGTCACAGTAATGAGAACGGATATCTTGGAAAATTATGAATTTGATTTACTGAGTCACTCAGAAAATTTTAATTGAAGTAAGAAAGTGTATAAAGGGTAAAGTATGTTAGTAGTAATATGACAAGATTCAGAATTCAGTGTGGCACAGATATAGTTGAAGACAGGATATGAGCAGAGTTAGTTGAATAGTGTATTTATGTGATAAGAGAAGTGTAATGTCAGCTAGAGAATATGACTTAATGCAAGAGATGCTAATAGTGATATGACAAGATTCAGAATTTAAGTAAGTGGCATAATTAGAATAGAAATATTAAGAAAAGTAGATCAGAAATACCAGTATTCTCTTTCAGTGTTAAGTGAATAAATAAGATGATTTGAGAAGCCAGTAAAGTTAGAATTGAGTTCAGCTGAAGTCAAAATAATAGTGCAAATGGAAAATAATTGAAAGCAATAAAGAGAGCAAAGTTTATGGAATATTTTGTCAAATATCTAGTGTAATCAGAGTGGCGTAGTGAAAGCATGGAAAGCAATGTTCGCAAGTTACCGAAAATTAAAAGAAAGTTTAAGGTTTGTGCACAGTTGAACAGAGAGGCAGAGGTTATTAGTCAAATATGAGTTAAGGCAGCTTGTGCAGAATGACAAAAAGAGGTAGGAAATTCAAAGATGATAATATGAATTGTTTCAAGAAGTAAACAATTGAGAATGTGAACACAGATAAAGCAGAGTAGCGGTTGGCAGTGATAAACAGATAATGGAACGGCACTGAGGAATTCGAGAATTAAGCAGGGTTTAGCAAGGCGAAGTACCCAAAGGTAGCAGAGTAAAGTGAAAGGTTTTGAGCAAGAAAAGCGACCCAAATTTTTTTTTTGCAAACACAGCCAGGAAAAATGTGGAAATAGGTTGAGTCCAAGGAGATAAAGCGCCAACAGCAGGATAGAATCGCTTATGGTTGAAAGGTAAAGTGAGTCAGATTCGTAACTGAATGAAACAGGCACGGAAATTAGCAGATTCAGTTACCACAGATGATTTGAAAGGCAGATGCAGAGAAAGTGTATCCTACTTATTTTGTATATGGCTTTGTTTCTTTTTAGGTGATAGCCCGGCTTACTATAGTTTGTTTTGAATGTCGAGGACGACATTCCTTTTTAGGTGATAGTAATGTAACGTCGTGCATTTTTCGGATCTTCGCGGATCCTTACTTAGCGGGTTTGGTGGCCAATGTGTGGCCCATTAGTCTGTGTTTCAGGTATTTTCGTAGGTTGTAAGGCTTTGTGGGCCAGCAGGTTGGCCCCAAAGCACTCACAGGTTCTCTGTTTGTGAATGCGACAAAGTTTGGCATCGCGTTCTAAACGTGACGGCCCTAGGTGTCGCATTCTAGCTACCACCGTTTGTGGTCTTCATCTGCATGTCTGCCACGTGTCACACGCTGGGCGGTCTGGGTGACGTCGATAGTGGGAAGGCGATGTCCTCCTACGTCGCGTTCTTGTCGCGACAGTCGAGTGCGTTGCGTTCTCAACTGTGATGCATTTTTTAAGAAAGGTCGGCCAAACAGAGCTCAGCAAGCTCTGCTCGGCCAGGAGGCATTTTTGTGTAGGTTTTCGGGCGATTCGGGGTTCTAGAGGAGTTTTTGGCGTACTCTCGCCGCAAGGACATCTCACGGAGCGGGGGAAACACTAGATGATCGCCGTTCTTCGCATTCTTCGCGAAGGTAGGGAGATTCCGCCCCATTTTACGTTGTGAATTGCATGTGAAGCATGAATAGCTTGTTATTCGCTTTAAACAATAGATACCATGCTAGGACACTGAGTAAAGCATGAAAAATGAGTTTATACATCATTTTATATGGTTTGTGTGGGAGATCCAGAGATGGGATCCCGGATTAGGGTTCCTGCCGGTAAAGGCGACGGACCCTCCTGTCATGTTCTGAACGCGACAGGCCGACCCATCGCGTTCTGGTTTTGAACGCGGCCTATCAGGGTGTCGCGTTCAGAAGGCGACAGAATCCCTCGTCACATTAACAGTTCTGTGGGCTTTATGTGTGTGCATGATAACGTGTTTATCGGATTATCATTGTGTAATGTGCAAGGCATTGGTATGCGGTGCCTTGGCATCTATAGTGCTCGAGGAGCATGTTGTTCATGTGGTTGACGTGGTGTTCACGTGGTTTGAGCGGTGTGTCTGTGGTTAGTTCGTGGTGGTTGCATGGGCAGTGAGGTTCCAGTGTGAACCTAGCCTTAGTCTTTTGATATCTTTTATAGGTTATTTATGATGGTTTAATTAGTAAAGCATGTGTAGGGTTAAGAGATAGTGTATGGTATTTAAGTGGTTATTATATATTATGTTTAATATGACAATGGAGGTCATGGGATGACCAATGACAGGCAAGATTGGTGTATGTTATTGTGATTTAAGTATGTGTTGGTGTCAGTTAGCTTGGAGTTCACATGGTGACCGGTGACAAGCCAACTATGGTATTGGTGTACCGTGATTTGTGAATAAAGATTGTTTGTGTATGTATCGTGGTTTGTGCAATGCCGAGTTTGGTGGTCCGGCGCCTATTCCGGAATGCCTCTTCAGTTGGGTACCCTAGGTTCTGTGTAAGCCAGGCACGTTGTGCTCGGGGCGTTCTCGGTACTGTATGTACCGTCAAGGTCTGTGTTGTCTTCCTGGACACCCTCACTCTTGTGTTTGAGTTTTACGTCCGGCTGAGGGAAACACGACAGAGGGGCAGTGACTTGTGAGAGTTTGTATTTAGTCGCTTGTAGCGCACTCGTGGTTGGGGTATGGACACCAGTAGACATACTAGTCCCCAGCTAGTCACGTGTTTCCAGTGCCTCACTTTAGGGATGTAAGGCCCTCGAATTTTGCCCTTTTATTCGGTCATGTGTTGTGTAGATGTCTTGTTTATATTGCCATGTATATGAATATATATGTAATTATTTCTGTGTACATTGTATTCAAATAATATTACATGAGTTTACTATGTACATAATGTTGTATTTACATGGTATCTATAATGTTTAAGTATACTTTACATATACATGCATGTATATAATGTATATAGTGTATATATGTATATTTCCGGATATTTTGTGTTCTGACCAAAGGACCAATTGGCGCCAACATGTGTGAACGCGCATATGAATGCGCATCCAGATCGATGGACGTCAACTTAAAGTTGGCGGCATCCAAGGTGGACGTCTACTTCCCCAGATCTGTTACAGCTTTTGATCTGGAAACGCCGCGAATTCTTTGCTCCGGTTTTAGAAACCGTTGTCCAACGGCTAGAAACCCTACCTAATCGTGTCCTCGAGCCCTTGACTCTATAAATCACCCAATCTCCAGCCGAAATAGACCCTTTGGCATTTTGTCAAAAACCCTAGAACAAGCAATGTGAGCCTTGAACTTCGAGGCCTTGGATCTCTCTTGTTGGTGCAGTTCCTACCGATCTTCACCGACCAAGAGACTCTCTGAACATCAAGGAAGACTTCCCCAACTCCGGTGTGCAGCAAGAATCATCACAGAACACAGATCTGGGAGAATTTAGAGGGCTTCTTGGCACTGGCCGAGGAGAGCTTCTCCGGCCATTAAATCGTGTCTAGCAATTTTTAAAAGGCAAGTAACCCTTCTACATCGTCCATACCCATGTCTAGTATGTCCTAGGTATTTTTACAGATTTTATCTCACGTCCTGGAACCTCCATTTCCCCATTGTTTCGACGTTCTGTCTGTATTTGCACAAACAAGAACTTAACAGCAGCATCTGATGCCGTTAAGATCTGTGGTTGGCGGCCACCTTTGGTGCTGTTAACACATGTTGGCGGCCAACTGTGTGCCGCCAAGTTCTTCAAGTTTAACAGACTTCATGTTTTGATCTTTGTGACCTATTTCCCTGATTCCTGATCATGGATATATACTGGATAAATATTATATGGTCAACTATGTTCAATGAAACCTGCCATGTGATTTTGTTGAATTTTTGTACATTGTACTAATTATTAAAATTTCTGAAATGAAATATTAAGTATTTTTGACCTTGTTAATTACTGTTATATAGATCCATGTTAAACTAAAGCTTCAGGAAATTTCTGTGGGTCATGTACATGTATTATGTCATATCATGAGGAATAGACGATTTTCTGTTTACTGCATGAATTATTAGAATTTCTGGAAAATGAATCAATGAGCTTGAATAGCCTGTTTTAATTATAATTAAAAATGTATGGCTACATGTGATCATGTCAGAAATTTTGTGAGAATTGGGACTGCTAAATACATGTTTGGAACTGCTAAATGTGACTGGATTGTTGTAAACCATGTTCAATTAGGCTTCTTGGTAAATCTGCAGAAAACTTGTTCCAATTACTATAATTTGTACATATTCTAGAAAAATCTGAAAATTGGTATGTGTGATGATTGACCTATGTGTAGTCTGTGGTAAAATTTTTGTATTGATTGGATAATAGTAAGTGCTATTTTTGATTTAATATGGAAAAATGACCATGTTGAACAAGCTTAATATGATTGTTTATAATTTAGTAAATTGCAGCATGATTAGGATTAAATTTATGACCTGTTTAACACTGTGAATAGTAGCATATTATTAGACAAACTGGAAACTATATGATTGTGTACAAGTGAGTGCAATGGTGTAACTTAGTGCATGTGAACATTAGGAACAATGTGAATAATATGAAAAATGCGTAAACAGTGCCGTGTGTGACACTGCTACCATAGAGGGCTGTGGAACCGTACCGTAGTAAAGTTCCTACAGGAAGGTTCATAGTGTGTGAAATCCTATGGACAATTAGGATGAAATCCTGGAGGTGGACAAGTACCACTGGTTAGGGTGGAGAGTGCTTCTCCCGGTTCTATGCAGTTAACCAAGATCTATCACTGTTTTGCCTAGGTGATAGGTATGTGAATGTGTTATGTGTGTCCTTCTAGTGGTGGTTTGGACTATGTGTCACGGCAACTAATCGTGTAATGTGAATATGTGTAAGTGAACTTGTGAAATGTGAAATGTGTAAATGAGCATGAATCAATGTAAAGTGTTTGTGTTAGCATGTGAACAAGTGTAACCCATGTGAATATGTGTAAATTCATGTCAAAATAGCAAGCTAAGTATAATTACAAATATGATAAATGCATGAAAGAATGTCTAGATTTCATGTTAGAAATGCTACTCAATTAGTACCTAGTTTCATGTTAAATTCGTACATAGTTACCAATCAAATTGAATATGTTTAAATCTTCAATTCATGTTAATAAAAATGGGACTTTATGCATGATTATGAATTTATTTCATTAAAACAGCAAGTTAAATGTGTAAACTAATGTGCAAGGCTCATGTGAAATTGATTAGAATCTATGCTAGGTTACTATTTACCCGTGCTTAACTCCATACCTTAGTTTGATAGAATGATACCATGATGTAATTATTGTTTACATTCTAAACCATGTAACATGTTATGGATAAAGAGCATGTGTAGACTTCTAACGAATGTTGTTTAAAGTTTTAAACATGAATCATATGTTTCAATTGCCATGGTGTCCATGTATAGTAGTCTGACTTGTCTAAAGCATGTAATTGGTGTATATGATATGTGTATGAATGTTGTACATGGATTACATGCTGAGTCTATTTAGACTCACTCTTGCTTCGGCGTACAGGTGTGATAGGTGACTCCACTTCTCTGGAGGAGATTGTTAGGAGCGACTCCGAGCGAGAGGAGTAGCTTGTTGTGGAGATTTCTACGTTGTATTTTCCATTTCATAGTATGTAATTAGAAACTTATGTAATTGAGGATGGACAATGTAATTTGATTTAGAATTTCAATTATGTGGACTTTAGCTTTTCTTTCATCGCTATATGGACTGTGGATATTTAATGTGGATGATGGAATAAAATTGACATTTAGTTCTTTTATTTCCGCTGTTCCATGTCTATATTTGTGTACATCTCAGCATATTGTGAATGTTGGGCAAATGTCCCATAGTAGCGATGTCCATTATACCAACGTGGGTTGGTATAACTGTACCGGTATAAAGAGAGTCGTTACAAGGGAGCTTGGGCCGGAGTCCCTAAAGGTGCCAGGCATGGATCTGCAGCTATGTAGTCTGTAGGTGTTGTAATGTAGCACGTTTTTTGGATCCTCGTGGATCGTCGTTTAGTGGTCATTTGGATCTATGTTTATTGGCTTTGGTGTGGTGCTCATGACCAATGTGGGGTCATTGAGCCTCGGTCGTGGTTTCCGAGCGTTGTGCGGGGTTTGCGTCGGGGGTGTGCGTCGCGTTCTGAACACGACGGCCCTGCTGGTCGCGTTCTTGTTACCGCTGTTTGGCAGTCTTCGTCTGCATGGCTGCCCCGTGTCGCGCGTTAGGCAGTCAGCTGACGTTGGCTTTGGGATCGTGACAGCCTCCTATGTCGCGATCAGGTAGCGACGTAGGGATGTGTCCCGTTCTTAACTTCTGGGTGTTTTTAAGTTGGTTTCGGCCGGACAAAGCTGGGGCGAGCTCTGCTCGGCCAGGGGAGGTCGCTGCGGTGGTTTTCCGGGCGATTTGGCGTTCGGCGTGCTTTTCGATGCGCCCTCGACGCGAGGACTTCGCATGGAGCGGGGGAGACGTCGTGCCATAGTCGGATTGCGTGTTCTTCGCGAAGGTAGGGAGATTCCACCTGTTTATGTTGCGTGGATCGTGAATGGTGTATTTGTGATTTGTTTAATGCTTTATAAATAGTAGATATCATGCCAGGGCAATCATTAAAGCATGAAAAATAGGAATTAAATGTGTTTTGTAGGGTTTGTGGGGGTAATCCGGAGAAGGGTTCCCGGATTAGGGTTGCCGCCTGTGAAGGTGACAGACCCAGCTGTCGCAACAAGGTCGCAATAGGCTGACCCGTCGTGATAGGTTTTCTAACGCGACACTTAGGGGTGTCGCGATCGAAAGGCGGCCGACCCTTCTGCCGCAACCCGGTTGCGACAGGCTATCGCGTTGCGTTAGGCTTTGCTAACGCGACACATCGGGGCGTCGCACTCCAAAGGCGACACAATCCCACGTCGCAACCTCAGCCGAGAGATCCTATTGTGTATGCTTTTATGGTACGATTATCTGATTATCGATATTTTGGTGTGCATGACTAGCGTGAGGGGTGCATGGCACCTGTAACGCTCTTCAAGCTCGCTCGTGGCGTGCTGTTTGTATCGTGAACGTGTGGTTTACGTGGTTAATGTATAGTGTGCATGGTTTACATGATTTGAATAATGTTTTAAAGGTTGGTTTGTGGTAGCCAGGCGGTGAGGTTCCTACATGTAGCAACCTAGATTTTTTGAAAAAATAAAAATTTAATAATATAAAAATAAAACTAATTAAATTAATTAGAAAATCAAATAAATGAGAATTAAAAAACCCATTAAATGAAAAGAAGTAATGGGCTTTGTTAAATGGACCCAATAGAATTTAGTGGGCCAAAATAGGAATTTTTAAAAGGGGAATAATAGAAAAATACCTTAAATTCGTAATTGAATTATTACTTAAATAGAAAGGAGGTATTTAATACATTAAAAAGGAAGTTTGAGTTGGATTGGAATTCCTAAACCTACCCTAATGGGTTGACCACGAAATTAGCTCCCATCCTAACCCAATTAGGAGATCTCATGCCTAAAAAGGAGAGAGGGAAATAGGAAATTCGAAATAATTAGGAATTAGAGTCATAATAGGAAATAGAATGGGGAGATGCTTAAATACTCATCTAAAACCTCATGGCCGGCCCTAGCTCGTGCCAAGGGTTTGCTGGATGTGGGAAGAGGCCAAGGAGGAGAGAAATTCGTGGGGAAAAGGCTGATCAAAGCTTCTTCCTTCGTGGGGAAAAGGCCAGGAGGAGAGAAATTCGTGGGGAAAAGGCCAAGGAGGAGAGAAATTCAAGTTCTTAACCCTAGAAGACAAAACGAGTCAAAGGTAGGCATTCTCATGAGCATAAACCATGAAAATTTATCTGTAGGATGTTTCGTCCATCAGGAACAAAAGTCCTTTGGTTTCATATTTTTCCATTGAGCAAATCTTCTGTTCTTAATTTTCAAAGTTCTGTGAACTTCATGACCCCGAGCCCTCTTTTTAAATTCATATCCTCATGCATACTTTGTTGGATCGAAATGGCAGATTCACAATCCTAGAGGGGGGGTGAATAGGACTTTGTAACTTTTCAAAATTCTTCAGAAAAACACAACACTAAGTAGATGTGTTAGTACTTGGTGTGGTGTGTGTGATTCAAGTGTGAACTTGGCGAAAAACAATCACAGAAAATTACACAAGAGATTTATCCTGGTTTGGCCCTTCCCACATGGAAGTCCTACATCCAGTCCTCAAGCCAACCACTTGAGATTTCACTAAACTGCCAATCAACTTGGCCTTCTCTCACCCTTGAGAGGAAATTACAACACCCACTTGCTCCAAAGCAAGTCTTCCCTAAAACAGGGGTAAACATGACTGCCTTATACCAAAGGCCTTCTCTTCACAAGAGGGGCAATGCATAATCAAACTTCTGCAGAAATTACAACAGAAATGAAGGAAGAAACTCTTGTGTGTTTGCCTCAAGAATGAGCACAGAACACACACTTTCCAGCAGGATTGAAAGATAAGGAGTTCAATCTAAATCCTAGCTGAAGCTACTTGGGTGGACTTTGAAGTAAAAGCAATTACAGTTGCCACCAAAAGACAGATCTTCAGAACAGGAATTTCTGAAGAGATTCTCTCAAATAAGAACTTGAGCAGGAAGGCTTTGAGAGAGCTTGAAGAACGCAAGATGAGCTTTCAAGGAATTGTCCAGAACACTATGCCTTGTTGTTGTGTTTCTTTAAGAGCTTTCTTCATTTTTATATAGTCTTCATAAAATAGCCATTTGGAGAAGATAGCCGTTGGAGTAAGATGGTTGTTGTGTTCTTAGCCATTGGGAGATAGTCTTGGGAATCCTTTGGATCTTGGAAGTTTTATCCGAAGGGCCATGAATTTTGTCTCTTTCCAAGGTCTTCAGAAATAGGAGCAGTTGCCATAGCTAGAAGGTATGCTATTTAAAGTCTTGAGCTGAGCAACCAATGCCAGACATGTGCTCCAATAAATGCCTGTTTAGCAAGGACAAGACAAAGACAAAAGCATCTCCATACCTTTGTAGTAGGTGGGTCAGTGGAGTACAACAAACAGTATGGAACCTAGCATTCTTAGTCATTTAAGAAAATAAAGCAGATAGACAAAAAGGTAAAGTATGGGTCTGTCAGTGGTAGGTGAGATGGTCAGAAGCCATGCATCTGAAACTTACATAAATGCTTTGTGTCTCTTAGAAGATATAGACTGAGGCAAAGGACACTAAGACTAGAAAATAAATTGCAAAGAATGTTTTGCATAATTTTGAATGTACTGAATTTCGTCAGAAGAAATATATTAAAATAATGATCATGAAATTTGTCACTGATTTTATACTTTAAGAAGTTTAAGATTCAACAAAGAACTGATAGAAATATTTCCTGACAGATAGATCTTACAAAGGTACAAGTATGTTAGATTGTGGAGCCCGAACTCTAAAGCAGATCTCCATAAGGGGTCAGCATTCGACTGCCACAGCCGAAAGCTAAATTTTGACTAAGTGTTGCAGGCGGACTCAGCATTCGACTGCCACAACCGAAGTCAGAAATGAAGCAGTCGATTGAATGATTCGACTCATGCAGTCGAATGTCAGATGTGAATGATTCGACTCATGCAGTCGAATGTCAGATGTGAACAATTCGACTCATGCAGTCGAATGTCAGCATGAAGGATTCGACTCATGCAGTCGAATGTGAGCATGAAGGATTCGACTCATGCAGTCGAATATCAAATATGAAGCATTCGACTCACTCTACCCCAGGACAGGCGACTTGGCAGCTCTGAGACGGCTTTAAGTTAGGGGCATTCTTGTCCTTGTAAATCTCATTTGTGGTACCTTTCCTCCTAGTATATAAAGGGAGGGTACGTTCTCTTTGTATGTGTGTGTTTTCTTGGAGAAGAAGTAATTGATTGCTGCTGTGGCCGTAGACGTAGGAAGGCTTCTTGACTCCGAACCACGTAAAATCTGGTGTTCCTGTGTTCTCCTTCCTCCCTCCTTCTCTCTCTCTCTGGTATCTACAAGTGGGTAGTGTGAGAGAGTGAGTGCTGTTTGTTCCCCCCGCACAACACAAGTACACAACTAACAGTGTAATCAAATGTAGTAGAATAGGTAATTCGACTTAGAAGTAATCATGATTTGACTACAGTAGGAATAATGTAAATCGACTACAATAGAGCAGCCATTAGTCGAATGTAGTGTAAGACTATGAGTCGAGGTGGTGAGTCGAATGATGTTTGTCGAAGTCTTGAATCGAATACAGTGTAAAAGACATTCGACTGTATGAGTCGAAGTCATAAGTCGAATACAGTGTAAAAGACATTCGACTATATGAGTCGAAGTCATGAGTCGAATACAGTGTAAAAGACATTCGACTGTATAAGTCGAAGTCATGAGTCGAATACAGTGTAACGTTGCGGACTTTAGAAAGATTTTCAAGACTTGTGACTGAGCTTCTGAATGAGTCGAATTAGTCGAATACATCAGTCGAATTCAGTAGGCTATAGAGATAGTCTGTGCCTTAGAAAATTATGGGCATTGCATCTGTCTATAAATTTTTGTGATATATCTATATTATGGAAAATACATATTTAGGGATTTTTCATGGTAGAAGCAATATATATATTTAAAGATTTGTCATAGAAAAATCATTATTATTTAAAGACTTATGGGTAGTTGCTCAACATACTTGTCCTCATGCCGTGAGATTTTTACTATAGGAACTGATGAATGTTAGGCTTCTTTTTCCCCTAAAAGCCCTAATTTCCATCCATCCTATTATGTGAATTAATTTGCCGATCTCATCTGTGTATTGTTCTAAGTACTTCATGAATACCATGACCAAAGCATGTCGAAACCCTGTTTGTTTTCTAATTCCTATTTACTGTAAGTACCCATGCATGTCTAGAACAATTTGCAACTAGTTTCATGATTTTTCATCGTTTGTGCAATTAGTTGTGATTTTCTGAATCACCCTGTGTCAAATAAGGTAAGACTGATGCATCTTGCAACTGGTCAAACAAATCATCAATACGAGGTAAGGGATACCTGTTCTCACAGTCACTTGGTTCAGCTTTCTGTAGTCAATGCATAACCTAAGTGACCCGCCTTTCTTTTTGACGAATAATACAGGTGCGCCACAAGGGGAAACACTAGGGCGAATAAATCCCTTATCTAGCAACTCTTGCAACTGCCTCTTCAACTCGGCTAACTCCGCAGGTGCCATCCGATATGGAGCCTTCGAGATAGGAGAGGTGCCCGGAAGCAACTCTATGGTGAACTCTATCTCTCTATCCGGTGGCAAACCAGACAAATCATCAGGAACAACGTCTGGAAAATCCTGCACTACTTCGATCTCTGCAAGAGTAAGTGACTCATCAGGCTCTGGTACTAATACCACGTTGACAAGAAAAGCGTCACAACCCTTGTTTACCATGCGCATCGCCTTCATGGCAGAGATGACCAACTTTCCCGCCAAGTTCCTTGGCAAGGGATGAGAGAACTCATCCTCACCAGGAATGCGAAAAACAATCCTCTTTCCACGACAATCTACTAATGCATAGTGCTCCTCTAGCCAATCCAGACCAAGAATAGCATCAAAGTCCTTCATCTTTAGCAAGAAGAAACACCCTTCTAGGATTCTATCCTCAATGCACACAGGTAATGACGGAATGCACTTTCTAGTCGATACCGCACCCGCAGGGGTGTGCACAGACAAAGGGACCTCTAAATCCTCAGACTCTATGCCTGACCCTAGAGCTAACTGCCTAGCGAACCGCTCGGAAATGAACGAGTGAGTATATCATATTGGCCTCTTGAGACTCTATGCTGACATTGAAGGAACCACTTGCCTTTGACCTCTGATGAGCATATCATATTGGCCTCTTGAGACATCATGCAGACAAAGGTTGAACCTCTCAAAATTGAAGGCTTTCATTGCAGTATATTTGGCCTGAGAATCTCTAAGAAGAGTGGCAAAGAGGTCATGAAACTGGAGGGAGATATGTGTATAGATTTTGAGGTGGTGGTTTCGGGATTGGGCTTCCTGAAATCTCATGGCTTCCTCAGGGTAGAGATCAACAAACTCTTGAGGAGTTAGATAGTGACTCTTCTGAGAAACAAATTGAAGTTCAGAGATGGAAACCTGGGAAGTTTTGATTAAGGTTGGAAGTCAGTGTTCAAAAGTGAAACCTGGCATGTTATGGATTTCAAGAAAGGCTCTAATTTGAAGGTATTCTCTGAATAGAGCCATGAACTGAGGAGAATGGTAGACAAAGGCATACCAAAATGGAGGAAGAAGTAAAGCTGGTTTGTCTCCCAATTTGGGACCACGGAAATCTGGTAGTTGGAGGCTAGGAAGTATTTCAATTATTTGAAAATGGGTTTTCTGAGAACTCAGTTTGGGAACAGTTGATAGAGATGAATAAAACTGTGGAGGTTGGGTGGACAGGGTTATTGCTACCTCCTTGAGTGGCTTGGGTTGGTATTGCAAGGGGTAGATGGAGAATTGGATATCCTTCAAGGATGGATCTACTGGGATGCTTGGGGGAGGCATATCTGGAGAGGATACCTCAGGAACTGAGGTAGAGGGAGCAGTGGATGAGGGTGTTGCAGGAGTAACTTCTAGAGGATTAACAACTGGAGGGGCAGGTGAGCTAGGCCTGGAAGATGGAGAAGGAAGGATAGGATTGCCATTCTTGATCAGCCTTCTCTTTACTTTTCCCTTGAAGGTGTGGACCTCAAGAGAGGCTTCAAGGGGTCTCTTTCCTAGGGACACCTCTTCTTCTTCTGCTGCTGCTACTGCTGGCTACTGATCAGCCACAGACTCTTGCTGCTGCTGCTGCTCTTCAGGGAGTTGATAAACCACCACTGCTAACTGAGGCTCAGAGACTTGCTGTTGCTGGTGTAGGGGCTGCTGGATTTCATCAGACATGTGCTACTGGTCAGCCTGGATCTCTTGATCCTTTTCTACTGTTTGCTCAAGCTCTTGATTTTCTGGAAGTTTTTCTTGGGTTTGATCTTGATGCTGCGGCTCTTGAGCAGAAAGTACTTCTTCTTGCTGCTGAGAGGGAGCTGGCCCTGCTGGCCTGGGATTGCCTTGCTGGCACACAAACTGAAGCATAAGATCTTTAATCTGCTTCATCTCATCAGCAAAACTTTCAAACTTGACATCTATTACTCCAACTTGCATATGGAGGACTGAAAGATTCTCTTGTTGGGTTCTGACAAGCTCTAGAATGGTGCTAAGACTGCTGCTACTCTCCCCCTAAGACCTTGGCCGGGTCTCAAACTGAGATGGGGAGTAGGAGGACTCTCTCTCTTCAAAAATATGTTCTATTGGAGAAACAGGAACATCTTCAGATCAAATCCCTTTACCTCTGAGATCTCTTAAGACTTCATGTACAGTCTCAGAGGGAGCATCTTGCTTAGGAAGATGGAGGAGGTAGGAAGCTGAGCATCTTCAGATGGTACTTCAGGAGGGATAACTGGTTGGGCAACTTGCTTTACAATGGGTTCAGGAGGCTGAACAAAAACATCTGGGATTGCTGGATCTGCTGGGGCTTTAATTTGAATACTTTTTTTCTTTTTTTGGCAAAAACGGTCCTCAGATATCAGGCTAGGAGAGTGCACCCCCCCCCCCCCCAGCGGGGGAGAGTGTTCTCACTCCACCAGCGATGGTCTGGGCCGGAAAATAAATAGATGTCAAATACAAGAGCATCCGGGCGAACCCTTACAGAAGACCGGGGAGGCTAGCCTAGCCGCAGGGAGGGTAGGCCAGTCTTGTCTAACATAGCAGAGCCCCTACAAGCCAGGGGTAACTGAGCTAAAGAGGAGTACACATGGTTTTCATTAATGGAACAAGCATAAGAAGCCAAGCCATCAGCGACCTGATTCGCTTCTCTGAAAGTATGGCGAATGTGACTATCATTTCTCTGGTAGATAGCAAGGGCAGGCCGCCACCATCTTAAGCAATCCCAGCTAGGAGGGGATTTGGTGGAAAGAGAGGTAACTAGAGTAGTAGAGTCAGAAAATGTCATAGAGATGTGTAAACCAAACTCTTCTGCCAGCTTGAGACCATCATGAAGAGCACGAACTTCAGCTTGGAGACTGTTACCGAAACCATAGTGGAATGCAAAGGCCAGGAGGATATCACCATTCGAATTCCTAATACAACCGCCACCACCACTGGGACCTGGATTGCCTTTGGAGGCCCCGTCCACATTCAAACAAAGACCAGATATAGGAGGGATCCAGCGAACAAGCCTCATCTTGGTTCTGCTAATAATGGGGTCCAGATGAAAAGAGCGCAAGGCAAGCAGCTGGGGCACATTAGGAGTATGCTTGAAAGTGACCTACTTGAAGGCATGAGAGATCTGAAATTTAATGTTCTCGATGATGATAGTTTTGGATCTGAAATTCTGGTTATAGCACCTCGTGCATCGTTCCTTCCAAATCTCCCACGTGATAAGGATCATGCCATAGAGAGAAGTAAAGCCAAAGGGGGACGACATCTTAGCATTTTACTTTAATTTGAATACTTGAAGCAGGAGTATCTTGGGTGAGCAAAGAGACTAGGGGCTCATCTGGATAAACTTCATGCTCACACTCCGGGACTAAGTCCTTATACCATAAGTTCTGGTTCTTTCCAACCAAGGAGCAGTGACTCCGTCTGAGAGTAATGAGCCCAATCTTCTCCTTGGTGCTCATAGGCACATCTCCAGACAGATCCACAGAGAGCTTCTTAAAAATCATGGTAAGCAAGGATCCATAAGGGAGAGATTATTGTAAGTCTTTTGCTGCTATCATTCTTTCCAAGATAACTGCTGGGAGGTTGACTCTATGCCTCTGAATGGCCTAAAAGAGAAGGTTCCCATCTCTAGCTGTGATTGAGGAATGGGTTCCTGCTCTAGGGGTAATGATATTGGAGATGATGGAGTGGATTAGCCTCTTCTCTGCTGATAGTTCATTTACTTGCAAACATCTTTTGCACAAAGTCCCCAGACTCCCAATAATCCCCAACTTTTTCTTCTCTAAGGGGATAAACTCACTAAGGCAGTGGCCGGAGTTGGGACAATCCAAAAGCTCCACTAGATATTCTTCAGAGATAGTGATTTTGGTTCCTTTAACATAGCCCACTACAGTGTTACCAGTCGAAACTTTCAGGGAAGCATAAAATGACCTGACTGCACTGGCCACAAACGGTTCAGAAATATGACAAAGCTTGGTCCATCCCATTGCAGTGAGGGTTTCTTCTACCCAAGCTAGGTTTCCACTCAGGTGGGAGAACTCAACCGACTTTCCAGAACAGATGGGGATCTTGGCTAGTCTCTGGAGTTGGTCAGAAGTGAGTTGGACGGAAACTTGAGCCCTAGGAGATGCCATCTAGACAATAGATGAAAGGGAGACTTAGAAAACCTTCAAAGAAGGAGAAGATATACTCGAAATAAGGTAAAGAACCTACCTTCTTCTCGAGAGGATGAGGTTTCGTAGAGGGCTTCTGGAGGTCCTTCGCCGGAGAGCAGGAAGGCGCGAAGAACGGATGAGGACAGAGGAGTCAAAGAGAGATTTCAAACGGGTGCTTTCTAAAAGGGTGAAAGAGTTGTTTATATAAAAGTTGGAGGAAAATCGTCCCTTCATCTCAGGCTGAACGGACGCGATGGAAGGATGTGATCGTTAAGTCATGAAGAGACGCGCCTTAATTAGTTGTCAGTTACGGAATTTAAATATTAAGCGACGTTTCATGGAAACTTAAGTGAGTCGATTGCCTTAACTCTTCATGAGTCGAATGCCTCGACTCTTCATGAATCGAATGCACAAGTCGAAGGACTGGGACTTAGAAATTTTATCAGGATACTTTTTCACAGACAATACACACAAGCATTTTTCAAGCATGATAATTTGGTCAAATTTAATCAGGATTGCACATACCTATTTCTCTTCTAATAGATGTAAATCTATCTTCAAGTAGGGGCTTAGTAAAAATATCTGCTAATTGATTTTCTGTGGAAACAAATTCAAGAGAGATATTGCCATTACTTACATGGTCCCTAATGAAGTGATGTCTAACCTCAATGTGCTTTGTTCTTGAGTGCTGGATTGGATTCTTGGTCAAATAGATTGCACTTGTATTATCACAAAGCATTGGGATTTCTTGAAGCTGATGACCATAGTCTTCCAATTGATGCTTGATCCATAACAGTTGAGTACAGCAACTTCCAGCTGCAATGCATTCAGCTTCTGTAGTGGATAAAGCTACTGAATTTTATTTTCTGGAAGACCAAGATATTAAACATCCTGCAAGAAGTTGACAAGTGCCACTGGTGCTTTTTCTATCTAATTTGCATCCAGTATAGTCAGCATCACTATATCCAATTAACTTGAATTCTGAGCATCTGGGATACCATAGACCTAGATTACTTGAATTTATAAGATATCTAAAAATTCTTTTAACAGCATGAACATGAGATTCTCTAGGATCGGCTTGGAATCTCGCACATAAACAAACACTGAACATTATGTCTGGTCTACTTGTAGTAAGATAGAGCAGTGATCCTATCATTCCTCTATAGATCTTTTGATCTACCTTTTTACCAAGAGGATCACTATCTAGCTTAATGCCTGAGCTCATAGGTGTACCTAAAGGCTTACATTTGTCAAAGCCATATTTGATAAGCAAATCTGATATGTATTTGGTTTGACAGATGTGAGTCCCTTCTTTGGTTTGCTTAATTTGCAAGCCAAGGAAGTAATTCAGTTCACCCATCATGCTCATTTCAAATTCACTTTGCATTAGATTTTCAAAGAATTTGTAGAGTGATTCATTAGTAGAACCAAAGATAATATCATCAACATAGATTTGTACAATTAGGATTCCATTTGAAAATTTCTTTATGAATAAAGTACTATCTACTTTTCCTCTTGCAAAATCATGTGATATAAGATAAGCACTTAGTCTTTCATACCAAGCTCTTGGAGCTTGCTTCAAGCCATATAGTGCTTTCTTTAAATGAAAAATATGATTAGGATTTTTAGTATCTTCAAATCCAGGTGGTTGCTCAACATACACTTCTTCTTTTATAAAACCATTCAGAAAAGCACTTTTAACATCCATCTAAAATAAGTTAATATTAAGAGAGCAAGCATATGCTAATAAAATTCTGATTGCCTCTAATCTAGCAACTGGAGCATAGGTTTCATCAAAGTCTATGCCTTCCTTTTGGGAGTATCCTTGAGCAACAAGTCTAGCCTTGTTCCTGGTAATTACCCCTGATTCATCCATTTTGTTTCTGAAAACCCATCTGGTTCCAATAACTGGATGGTCAGTAGGTCTAGGCACAAGGGTCCAAACTTCACTGCGTTGGAACTTATTAAGTTCCTCTTGCATAGCAAGGATCCAAGATTCATCACCCAGTACATCATTGATTGTCTTAGGCTCAATCTGTGAAACTAATGCAGAGAAATCACTTGGAATTTACATACCTCTTGTTCTTACCCTATCTTGAGGATTACCTATGATATTTTCTCTAGGATGATTCCTGTGGTACCTTAATTCTGTAGGTAGTTCTTCTTGTGTTTCTTCTTGTTGTTGGAGATCTTCTAGTGGGGGATCTTCTGATTCTTCATCTTTGTTTTGTTCTCCTTCAAGAGAAGTCTTTTCAAGATCCCTGCAAAGATCATCAACACAATCTTCTTCTTCTTCTATCCTTTTGATAGAAGGGCTAGTTTCATCAAATAAAACATGTACAGTTTGTTCTATATTTAGTGTTCTTCTATAAACACTCTATATCCTCTAGGTTTTGAGATATACCCTAACAGAAAACCTTCATCACTTTTAGCATCTAATTTTCCTAAGTTGTCTTTACCATTATTTAAGATAAAACATTACAGCCAAAAGGTCGAAGATGACTGATGTTGGGCTTCTTATCCTTGTATAATTCATAAGGAGTCTTCTTCAGGATGGGTCTGATCATGCATCTATTGATAATGTAGCAAGTTGTATTTACTACTTCTGCCCAGAAATACTTTGGTAGATTATACTCATTTAGCATAGTTCTGGCCATATCTAGCAATGTTCTGTTCTTCCTTTCTGCTACACCATTTTGTTGAGGTGTTCTGGAAGCTGAGAAATTGTGTTCAATTCCATTTTCTTCACAAAATTCTAGAAACTCTTCATTTTTGAATTCTCCTCCATGATCAGACCTAATACTGGTAATCTGAAATTTTTGATTCTTTTGAACAATTTTGCTGAATTTCAGAAAGGCTTGAAAAGCTTCAGATTTGGCTTCTAGAAAGACACCCAAGTATATCTTGAGTAATCATCAACTAATACATAGCCATAGATCTTTCCTCCAAGACTGACTGTCCTCATAGGTCCAAATAAATCTATGTGAATCAATTTGGATGCCCTCAGCCAACCCTGCAAATAAAGCTAAGTTTTAACTTTTGGTACCCAAACTTTCTTGGGTCGTTGATGGTTAGTTTTAGGAATCCATCTTAAGTTTCTAGTAGTGCATGCGCTAACTGTGTGACCTAGTTGGTTGCAATATGTACAGCATAAATCAAAAGGATTTTTCTTGTGTATATTTCTACTATATTTCTATTTTCGTTATAAGCATGTTGATTTACCCTTTGGTATTCTTTATATCATCCTTTGTTACAAACGTAGGAGTTGGATATACTTTAGGATGAATAATATGTTCTTCATTTTGTGGGGGTGTGTATCCTACTCCATATTTCCTTTTTCCTTTTCTGGCACCTTTTAGATCTACAAATAATGAAGTTTGCAAGTAGTTATTTTATCTAAAGTGGCTCTTAGATAACTATTTTCTTCTTGCAATTTCTCCTCATTCTTCAGTTCTCTTAGATTTGATTCTAATTCTAATATTTTGTTATTCTTATTTTTCAAATCTTTACAAAAAAGTTCATTAGCTCTTTTAGTTTCAGTTGAATTTTTCTTTAACCTTTCAACCGCATTTTTAAGAAAGGTATTGCTCTTTTCTTGATTTAACAAATTTATCTTGATTATTTTCATTTTCTTTACAACAGACTTATATTTTTCATAAAGTTCATTGAAGGCATCCTCTAGACTATCTCAATCAGATTCTGAGCAGGAAGTAAAAGATGTTTCAAAATTTACCTTTTCTAGTCCTGCCATGAGGCCTAGATTTGCCTTTTCTTCTTCTTCAGATTCTGAGCTGGAGGAGTCTGAGCTGGTAGCATCTTCATTATCCCATGTTGCTGCCATAGCTTTCTTCTTGAACTTTTTGAATCTCTTTTCTTTGCCTTTCTTCTTTTCTGACTTTTCTGCTTGGTCCTTCTTTTTGAGTCTGGGACACTCAGATTTGTAATGTCCTGGCTGATTGCACTCATAATAGGTTGGCTCTTTCTTTTTATCTTTCTTGAAGAACTTTCTTGAGCAAACTTCTTCTTCTTAGCCAAAATTCTTTGTAATTTCTTGAGAGCATAGCCTCATCATCACTGTCATCTGATTTCTCTTGGAGTCCTCAGATGAAGAAGAATCTGCAATCTTTAGAGCATTTGAAATTCTTCTTTGAAGAGCTTTCAGAAAATCTTTCCATATTATTTCATGTGCCATGAGAGAGCCTATTAATTTATCAATGGACAATTCAGTGAGATCATGGGCTTCCTCTATGGAAGTGACTTTAGGGGTCCATACATTTGTTAGAGATCTTAATATCTTTCTAATTGTTTCTTCATTGGTTAGATTTTTCCCTAAGGCACTTTCCTACAATTATATTTGAGAATCTGTTGTACATTTGTGTTATATTTTCACTTGGAAGCATTTTGAATTGCTCATATTGAGATACTAGTATATCTATTCTAGTTTTCTTTACTCTATCAGTTCCTTCATAGGTTACCTGTAATTTGTCCCACATTTCTTTTGCTGTCCTACAAGCCGAAAGTCTATTGAATTCTCTTTTAGATAAGGCACAACAAAGATAATTTTTTGCTTTATAATTTAGGGACATATTTCTCTTATCAGCAATAGATAAACCAGTAGAGGTAGAAGTTGCTCCAACTATTTCATAATTACCTTGTTCAATTACCTGCCAAAGGTCGTAGTCTGTACCTTTGATGAAGCATTCCATTCTCATCTTCCAATATTGATAATCTTCACCATCAAAGAATGGTGGCCTTGTGACTGATTGGCCTTCATAGTTGTGAGCTTCTGATGCCATTTCTTCTCAAATCTTTTGATTCTTTTGAGAAGACCTCCACTCTGATGCCACTTGTTGGATCGAAATGGCAGATTCACAGTCCTAGAGGGGGGGTGAATAGGACTTTGTAAGTTTTCAAAATTCTTCTGAAAAACACAACACTAAGTAGATGTGTTAGTACTTGGTGTGGTGTGTGTGATTCAAGTGTGAACTTGGCGGAAAACAATCACACAGAAAATTGCACAAGAGATTTATCCTGGTTCGGCCCTTCCCACATGGAAGTCCTACATCCAGTCCTCAAGCCAACCACTTGATATTTCACTAAGCTGCCAATCAACTTAGCCTTCTCTCACCCTTGAGAGGAAATTACAACACCCACTTGCTCCAAAGCAAGTCTTCCCTAAAACAGGGGTAAACAAGACTGCCTTATACCAAAGGCCTTCTCTTCACAAGAGGGGCAATGCATAATCAAACTTCTGCAGAAATTACAATAGAAATGAAGGAAGAAACTCTTATGTGTTTGCCTCAAGAATGAGCACAGAACACACACTTTCCAGCAGGATTGAAAGATAAGGAGTTCAATCTAAATCCTAGCTGAAGCTACTTGGGTGGACTTTGAAGTAAAAGCAATTACAGTTGCCACCCAAAAGACAGATCTTCAGAACAGGAATTTCTAAAGAGATTCTCTCAAATAAGAACTTAAGCAGGAAGGCTTTGAGAGAGCTTGAAGAACGCAAGATGAGCTTTCAAGGAATTGTCTTGAACACTATACCTTATTGTTGTGTTTCTTTAAGAGCTTTCTTCATTTTTATATAGTCTTCAAAAACTAGCCGTTTGGAGAAGATGGCCATTAGAGTAAGATGGTTGTTGTGTTCTTAGCCGTTGGGAGATAGTCTTGGGGATCCTTTGGATCTTGGAAGTTTTATCCGAAGGGCCATGAATTTTGTCTCTTTCCAAGGTCTTCAGAAATAGGAGCAGTTGCCATAGCTAAAAGGTAAGCTATTTAAAGTCTTGAGCTGAGCAACCCATGCCAGACATGTGCTCCGATAAATGCCTGTTTAGCAAGGACAAGACAAAGACAAAAGCATCTCCATACCTTTGTAGTAGGTGGGTCAGTGGAGTACAACAAACAGTATGGAACCTAGTATTCTTAGTCATTTAAGAAAATAAAGCAGACAAACAAAAAGGTAAAGTATGGGTCTGTCAGTGGTAGGTGAGATGGTCAGAAGCCATGCGTCTGAAACTTACATAAATGCTTTGTGTCTCTTAGAAGATATAGACTGAGGCAAAGGACACTAAGACTAGAAAATAAATTGCAAAGAATGTTTTGCATAATTTTGAATGTACTGAATTTCGTCAGAAGAAATATATTAAATAATGATCATGAAATTTGTCACTGATTTTATACTTTAAGAAGTTTAAGATTCAACAAAGAACTAATAGAAATATTTCCTGACAGATAGATCTGACAAAGGTACAAGTATGTTAGATTGTGGAGCCCGAACTCTGAAGCAGATCTCCATAGGGGTCAGCATTCGATGCCACAGCCGAAAGCTAAATTTTGACTGTGTGCAGGGGACTCAGCATTCGACTGCCACAACCGAAGTCAGAAATGAAGCAGTCGATTGAATGATTCGACTCATGCTGTCGAATGTCAGATGTGAATGATTTGACTCATGCGCGAATGTCAGTGTGAACGATTCGACTCATGCAGTCGAATGTCAGCATGAAGGTCGACTCATGCAGTCGAATGTCAGCATGAAGGTTTCGACTCATGCAGTCGAATGTCAGCTTGAAGGATTCGACTCATGCAGTCGAATGTCAGCATGAAGGATTCGACTCATGCAGTTGAATGTCAAATATGAAGCATTCGACTCACTCTACCCCAGGACAGGCGACTTGGCAGCTCTGAGACGACTTTAAGTTAGGGGCATTCTTGTCCTTGTAAATCTCATTTGTGGTACCTTCCTCCTAGTATATAAAGGGAGGGTACATTCTCTTTGTATGTGTGTGTTTTCTTGGAGAAGAAGTAATTGATAGCTGCTGTGGCCGTAGACGTAGGAAGGCTTCTTGACTCCGAACCACATAAAATCTGGGTTCCTGTGTTCTCCTTCCTCCCTCCTTCTCTCTCTCTCTCTGGTATCTACAAGTGGGTAGTGTGAGAGAGTGAGTGCTGTTTGTTCCCCCCGCACAACACAAGTACACAACTAACAGTGTAGTCGAATGCAGTAGAATAGGTAATTCGACTTAGAAGTAATCATGATTTGACTACAGTAGGAACTATGTAAATCGACTACAATAGAGCAACCATTAGTCGAATGTAGTGTAAGACTATGAGTCGAGGTGGTGAGTCGAATGATGTTTGTCGAAGTCTTGAATCGAATACAGTGTAAAAGACATTCGACTGTATGAGTCGAAGTCATAAGTCGAATACAGTGTAAAAGACATTCGACTATATGAGTCGAAGTCATGAGTCGAATACAGTGTAAAAGACATTCGACTGTATGAGTCGAAGTCATGAGTCGAATACAGTGTAACGTTGCGGACTTTAGAAAGATTTTCAAGACTTGTGACTGAGCTTCTGAATGAGTCGAATTAGTCGAATACATCAGTCGAATTCAGTAGGCTATAGAGATAGTCTGTGCCTTAGAAAATTTTGGGCATTGCATCTGTCTATAAATTTTTGTGATATATCTAAATTATAGAAAATACATATTTAGGGATTTTTCATGGTAGAAGCAATATATATATATATAGAAAGATTTGTCATTGCAAAATCATTATTATTTAAAGACTTATTGGTAGTTGCGACATACTTATCCTCATGCCATGAGATTTTTACTATAGGAACTGATGAATGTTAGGCTTCTTTTGCCCCTAAAAGCCCTAATTTCCATCCATCCTATTATGTGAATTAATTCATCAATCTCATCTGTGTATTGTTTTAAATACTTCATGAATACCATGACCAAAGCATGTCGAAACCCTGTTTGTTTTCTAATTCCTATTTAATGTAAGTACCCATGCATGTCTAGAACAATTTGCAACTAGTTTCATGATTTTCATCGTTTGTGCAATTAGTTGTGATTTTCTGAATCACCCTATGTCAAATAAGGTAAGACTGATGCATCTTGCAACTGGTCAAACAAATCATCAATACGGGGTAAGGGATACCTGTTCTTCACAGTCACTTGGTTCAGCTTTCTGTAGTCAATGCATAACCTAAGTGACCCGCCTTTCTTTTTGATGAATAATACAGGTGCGCCCCAAGGGGAACACTAGGGCGAATAAATCCCTTATCTAGCAACTCTTGCAACTGCCTCAACTCGGCTAACTCCGCAGGTGCCATCCGATATGGAGCCTTCGAGATAGGAGAGGTGCCCGGAGCAACTCTATGGTGAACTCTATCTCTCTATCCGGTGGCAAACCAGACAAATCATCAGGAAAAACGTCTGGAAAATCCTGCACTACTTCGATCTCTGCAAGAATAGGTGACTCATCAGCCTCTGGTACTAATACCACGCTGGAAAGAAAAGCGTCACAACCTTGTTGTTACCATGCGCATAGCCTTCATGGTAGAGATGACCAACTTTCCCGCCAAGTTCCTTGGCAAGGGATCAGAGAACTCATCCTCACCAGGAATGCGAAAACAATCCTCTTTCCACGACAATCTACTAACGCATAGTGCCCTCTAGCCAATCCAGACCAAGAATAGCATCAAAGTCCTTCATCTTTAGCAAGAAGAAACACCCTTCTAGGATTCTATCCTCAATGCACACAGGTAACGACGGAATGCACTTTCTAGTCGATACCGTACCCGCAGGGGTGTGCACAGACAAAGGGACCTCTAAATCCTCAGACTCTATGCCTGACTCTAGAGCTAACTGCCTGGCGAACCGCTCGTAAATGAACGAGTGAGTGGCACCCGTATCAAACAAAACCCGAGCATGCACACCTAGAAGTAAAACCATACCTTCGGTGACATGCTCCGCCTGCTCAGCGTCCTCTCATGCTAGAGCAAACACTCGATCTGGGGCTCGAGGCCTTCCTGGTCTTCCTATAGCTGGCGCTACTGCTGCAACCGCTGCTGGGGATGGCGCTCCGCGCTGGACTCCCTGCTGAAGTCTCGAACAATCCTTGATCTTGTGGTCGCTACTTCCGCACTTCAAGCACCTTCCCTCACCATCCAACATTCGGAACCACCATGTGTCTTCCCACAATGGGGACACTCTTTCTTCACACCTGGGGAACGTACAGAAGGTACTTGAGTACTGCCGACTGCTACTGATCGCTGCTGTGTCTGGTACACCGCTTTTCTTGTCCTGTCGCTGGAACGTAGTTGCAGGTCTCTTCTGTGAAGCCTTCTTCTCTTCAAGGTATTGCTCCATCTCACCCTCCTTCCTACAGGCAGCGCTAAGGGCCTCGTCCAAAGTGCGATGGTCGAACGCCACTAGCCTTATCCTCAGTGATGGTTTGAGTCCCATCACAAACTTCTTCGCCTTTCTGCGCTGATCAGCCACAACGTGAGGTGCATACTTAGATAGTTCTGCAAACCTTACCTCATACTCTAGCACGGTCATGGGGCCTTGAGTCAAAGAAAGGAACGCCTGCTCCATCCGATCTTGAATATGCTCGGGGACGAACTTGGCCCGAAAGAGCCTCACAAACTCATCCCAAGCAACATCAACCGCACCGTCCTCAAACCGTGTACGTAGTAATGAAGCCCACCATACATCAACTCTTTCTTGAAGCATATAGGCGGCTAAAGTAACCTTATCCTCATCCGCACATCTAATAGCTCGGAAGATCTTTTCAATCTCCCTCATCCAACTCTCAGCTAGTAATGGATTGATCTCCCCCTTAAAAGAGGGTGGCAGCATCCTCTTGAATCTTTCCATGATGGAAGGTCCACCATGGTCTTGAGCTGGAACTTGAGCCTGCTACATCCAATCAACAAATAATATACACTCAACATAACATCGCACAATTAAATAAAACAGACTACACTTTGATTGATTATGCTAACCTGAGCCTCCAACTGAGCCTGGAGTGCAGCCTGGGTGTGGGTCTGCGTCTGCATGGCCTGCACCAAACCTTGCATGAACACTCCATAATCCACAGGTGGCGGTGGGGGAAGTACAGGACCCTGCGGTGCCGGGGCCTGCTGCTCCGCCCACTCCTCACGTCTCGGCTCGTCCTCACAGGCCAGCGCTCCACCACGCCTACCTCTCGAAGTCATGGCTGCAATAAATTTCAGCCACCATTAGAGCTACATTAATTTATTTCCTAACCATTTTCTTATCTACTTTTCATTCATTATTAATCAATTCTACACATGTGGACAATCTATGAAGATTTATCATGTAATGAAGATTATGATTCATATATATTCATGTGCAATCCCAACCGATCTCTCTGATACCAATCCCTGTGACGACCCTCATTATACCAGTACGGTTATACCAACCCACGTCGGTATAGTGAACATTATCACAGTGGGGCATTTACCCAAATAATAACATACGATTGAGATGCTCATAAATATAAATACAGAGTAGCGGAAGCAAAAGAACTACTTGTCTTCATTTCATCATCCACATTTAACATACATAATTCAAATGACAATTTAAAGATAACTAAAGTCCACGTAAATAAAGTGCTAAAAATCAGATTACATAGCTTGTCCACAATTACATAATAGTTCCATTACAATGCCTCAATTACATACAATGAAAGCAAAATGTCATGATGACGACTCCACCAGGCTACTCGCCATGCTCGGAGTCACACTCCACGGTCTCCTCTAACGATGTAGGGTCACCAACTAAACCTGTACGCCGAAGCAAGGAATGAGTCTAAAAGACTCAGCAAATAACACCACACCCTAATACATGCATATATCACAGTAGGTTTTTCATTTCAATTTACAAAGCAAAACATATAGAGTGCTTGGACATGATAAAAGATAACCTATCATGACAATTCTACAAAATTTAAAACACATGGTACATGATTTAAGCCATTCCAAAATAAATATCCTATCACATGCTTTCTACTCATTCAATCACACGAAATCTATATTTCAAATCAAGCAACAACATGGAAGCAACCACACATGGGATTCCTGCCTACATAAAAGGAAACATTCCTATCATGGTTTCTACACATTCTTGCACATGCAATTTATCATTTCATACACATTAAGGTTGTTGTTTTGACATACTTTAGCAATTCACATCCTATTGTATGAGAGCTACAATTCCAATTAATTACAACACGATAGCAATCAAACATGGAATTGTTCACACATATGAAAGAAATGCTCCTAGCATGGATTCTACACATTTTTACACACATAAAACATTCTTATAAACACATTTAGGCTGCTGTTATAACATAATTTCACATGTTTACACAATTACTCATTCACATAGTTCCCTTTTTACACATTGCACATTTACACATATTCACAATACACAATTTACACATAATCACATTCACATTTCACAATTTAGTGCCATGACACATAGTCCAAACCACCATTAGAAGGACACATCACATAACACATACACATAGACGTCACCTAGGCAATACAGTGACGACTCTTGGACTGCGCAGACCGGGAGAACAAGTCTCCACCCTAACCAGTGGTACTTGTCCACCTCCAGAATTTCATCCTAATGCCCTTAGGATCTTAACACATTGAACCTTCCCATGGGGACTTTTCCATGGTATGGTTCCACGGCCCTCTATGGAAGCAGTGTCACACATGGCACAGTCTTACACATTCCACTTCCGATTTTGAACACACATATTTCACATGTCTTTACATTCTCTCACTTATACACATGGCTATGTTTTCCTAATCATGATGCTACTGTTGACAGAATTCAAACATTCAGTAGCTCAGATTAATCAGGTTGGCAAACACATTATCAAATCATATTCATGATAGCATGCATTTATCACATGTTTTCACATGGAAATTTCATAATACACTTTACAGTTATCCAATCATCATGAAATTCTAACCACACACTAGTTGTAGGTTCATGACCTCACATACAAATTTCCAGATTTTTTTGAGTCATATTGCATTTACAGAAATTAAAACATTCAGTTGCATGCCATTCATAATTCAATTTGTCATGGAACATAACATGAATATCCAGTTTGACAGTTCACAGCCCTGAACCTAACATACACATCATTACAGGAATTTTCTCCGGATTTATAGCACATCACATGATTTACTGTAAATTTTACAAATCCTACGCAGGTTTTCTATTTTTAAAACAGAAATTTCAGTAAATCACATGCTCTTAGAAAAAATTCCGAAATTTGCAGGGCATAGACTGACACATACATACATGGTTTATAAAAATTTGGGCACTCGAATTCTTCACGGATCATGTGAACAGTAGATAGATATGTACAACCATTTCTTCCAACATGTATTTTAATAAAACTAATAACTCCTACCATCCACAAATGCACAAGAAATCTCCCCACACATCACTGTATCTATTTCACATAACATACAACAATTACTTTATATCCTCATGCGAAAACACTTTGGAAAATAAACCGTATACAAGGGAGAACAGCTCATTGTTCTGCCCTGAAGAATTTAACGGCACTGTCTGGCCGTTAATGGAGCTTAACGGCAACATCGTTGGCCGTTAATTGAAGATATTAACGGCAAGGGGTCTTGCCGTCAAGTTCAGGTCTGTGCAAAACACAGACCCGAGCTCCAAAAGAAGGAGAAGTATGAGGATCCAGGAGACGAGGAAAATCTGTAAAAATGGTAAAACCCTACTAGACTCATACATGGACGAAATTCATGGGTTACTTGCCTTTCTAAAACCCTCCAAAGGGATCTAAGTTGCTGTTGAAGCTCTCCTTGGGCATTCCCAAGAAGCCTCCAAACTCTTCTTGCTCCGGGTTCTTGGTCGATGTAGACGCCAAACCAATGTCGGGGAAGCCTTCCCCTATGTCCCAGCTATCCTCCAGTCAGTGTAGATCGCCGGGAGAAGCCTTCAGTCGCCGGATCAAAGCCTCCAAGGTTCAGATTTCCTTCAGTCCAGAGCTAGGGTTTCTCTCCTCTTTTCAAAGAGTCAAGAGAGTTCTTCTGGTGCAGAAGGAGTTTGGTTTATACGAGAAGGGGTTTGGGATATCCCGGAGGGGTGATGGGATGGCCTGATAGCCGTTGGGGACATCTCCCCAATGGCTGGGGTTGCTTGCCCCCGAAATTTCGGGGTCTGCAACGCATGCAGGTCAGAGATATTAACGTCCACATACATGGCCGTTTATTTAAGTATTGGCGTCCATCGAGGTGGATGCGGACTCAATATGGACGTCCATCCATATTGACGCCAATTTGGCCCTTCAGCCAGAACTTAAAACATGCAGAAACCATGCTTAACTTATACATACTATGCCCATATATATACTATCATGTACACACTACCACCATGCAATTCAAGCAATATTTATAATCTATTTATACACATGCACACATAAGTATAACTAGTTAATACTACGTAGATATGTACATTCTATGCATACACAAGCATGAATTATTTACACGTAATAAAGTAATACAACAAAATTCGAGGGCCTTACACCCTCTCCCCCTTAAAGAAACTTCGTCCTCGAAGTTTAAACAAAACTACTCAACAAACGGGGATACTTCTTCTTCATCGCATCCTCAAGCTCCCAAGTAGCCTCCTCTCGCGAGAAGTTCCGCCATAGAACTTTCACCGATGCAATACCCTTGTTCCGGAGATGCTGAACCTTCCGGTCAAGAATAGCTACTGGTTGCTCCATATACAACAAATCTGGCTGAATCTCCACTGGCTCATGACTAATCACATGAGATGGATCTCGAACATACTTCCTGAGCATAGAAACGTGGAAAACGGGATGAACACTAGCTAAAGCTGGGGTAAAGCTAGCTCATATGCCATGCTGCCCAATCGTCTGAGAATCTCATACGGGCCAATGAATCTAGGGCTCAACTTACTATGCCTGCCAAATCTGACGACACCACGAGTAGGTGATATCTTCAAGAAGACATGTTCACCACCTCGAACTCCAAATCCTTCCTCCTGTTGTCAGCATAGCTCTTCTGCCTATCCTGCGCCGCAACAAGCCTCTTCCTGATAAGCTGGACCTTATCCGAAGTTTCCTAAACTAACTCCGGACCGATCAGCTGCCTATCACCGGTCTCCTCCCAACATAAAGGAGATCTGCAAGGCCTTCCATACAACGCCTCAAATAGAGCCATACTAATACTCACATGAAAGTTGTTGTTGTATGCAAACTCCACTAGAGGTAGATGACGCTCCTAATCATCCTTCCAATCCAGTACGCACACTCTCAATATATCCTCGAGCGTCTGGATAGTCCTCTAGGACTGTCCATCTGTCTGGGGATGAAATGCCGAACTGAGCTTCAGCTCCGAACCTAACGCATGCTGAAGACCCTTCCACAACCTCGAAGTAAATCTCGGATCTCGATCCGAAATGATCGACTTCGGCACACCATGCAATCTAACCACACTACTAACATACAATCTAGCTAAACTCTCAACCGACTGCTTCTTCTTCATAGGCAAGAAATGCGCAGTCTTCGAGAATCTATCTACAACTACCCAAATCGAGTCATTGCCCCTTCTAGATCGAGGCAAACCCGAAACAAAGTCCATAGTGACAGCTTCCCACTTCCACACTGGGATCTCCATCCTTTGCATAAGGCCAGATGGTCGCTGTCGCTCGGCCTTCACTTGCTAACACACTAAACACCGGGATACATAATCCGCTACATCCCTCTTCTGCCAGACCACCAAAAGGACCTCTTCAAATCCTGGTACATCTTAGTGTTACCCGGATGAATAGAGAATCTCGACCTGTGAGCCTCCGCTAACACATGCTCACGGACATCTACCAAATCAGGGACACAAACACGGTGATGGAATCTAATCACACTGTCCTCATCACAAGCAATGCCTGCCTTGCCCACTAACTCTAAGAGTCTAGGGTCGGCTTTCTGTTGCTCGATCACCTCATCTAAAACTGAGGACCTAAGGGATAACTGAGCTACAAAAGCCTGGCATAGCGATGGCTCTAACTCAGTCAATGCGCAAGCCGCATCCTCCAACATCTTCCAGTCCTGCTGGAGAGATGGCCTCTTCCTACTCAGGGCATCGGCTACGACATTCGCCTTCCCAGGATGATACTGAAGGTCGAAGTCATAGTCCTTCAAGAACTCAATCCATCTTCTCTGCCTCAGGTTTAATTCCTTTTGGGAGAAAAGATACTTCAAGCTCTTGTGGTCGGTAACACCTCAAATCTGACACCATAAAGATAGTGCCTCCAGATCTTTAGTGCATGAACCACTGTTGCGAGCTCCAAATCATGAGTCAGATAGTTCTTCTCATGCTCCTTCAACTGACGAGAAGCATAAGCCACTACCCTTCCTTGCTGCATTAGCACACAGCCTAAGCCAATCCGAGACGCATCCGTGTAGATAGCAAAACCCTCTACACTGCTCGGTAAGACTAACACCGGGGCTGACGTGAGCTTAGTCTTCAACAATTGAAAACTACTCTCACACTTCTCGGACCAGACAAACTTCACTCGCTTTCTGGTGAGCTGAGTCAATGGGGCGGCGATGGATGAAAATCCCTCAATGAATCGCCGATAGTAACCAGCCAAACCCAGAAAACTACGAATCTCCGAAGGGGTCTTGGGAGTCTCCCAATCCATAACTGCTTGGACCTTTGCTGGATCAACTGCAACACCGGCACCGGAGATAACATGCCCGAGGAAATGAACCTCGCGCAACCAGAAATCGCACTTGCTGAACTTAGCATACAGCTTG
>JACBKR010000615.1:0-67536 GCA_014218235.1 Colocasia esculenta
TAGCTCGAAACTCGGCTCGATATAAAAACTCGATTCGGCTCGTTTATTAGATAAACGAGCCGAGCTTGAACAAAAATATAAGCTCGATCATAAACGAGTAGAGCTTGAACAGAGATATGCTCGGCTCGAATACGTTCGCGAACAGTTCGTTAAGATACTCGATAATATGCTCGTTAAAATACTCGATTAGTTACTCGTTAATATACTCAGATTATATTAATTTCTTATTATAAATATGAAAATATGAGCCAAGTATGAGTAAATGTCTACTCGGCTCGTTTAAGCTCGTTTCATAAACGAGCTGAGTATGAGCAAATGTCTATTCGGCTCGTTTAAACTCGTAAACAAATTCGTTTAATTTTTTAATTATAAAATTTACAAATATAGTTGTTAAATATTTTAAACATTATACTAAAATAATTAAACAAGTAACCTATGAAGGATCTTGGGGTATGACCTTGAAATAAGATAAATTTGGGTCTTATAAACAATTAGGTTTTTACTTGTAAATTGAATTAGGCTTATATATATACATAATATGAATATATATATATATATAACTCGCAAATTCAATTGGGCTCGTTAAGATACTCGTTAAGAGCTCGAACTCGAGAGTATTTAAATGAACCAAGCTTGAACAACCATTTTCAATACTCGATAAAGCTCGAGCTCGACTCGAGCTCGATTAAAAATTAACGAACAGAGCTTGAGCAGCATAATACTCGGCTCGACTCGACTCGTTTGCAGCCCTACTTATTTGGCCTCTGAATAGGCTGTTGATGATATATTGGAATCAGGCCCGTTGATAACCGACATTTAATCTTCATGGCTCAACGACCCCTTTCATCATGTCCATGACTTGAACGATTGTCCGCCAAGAATAGGCTTCAACTAGCCAAGTTGCCGGACCATTATCTGGTGGATTCCGTAATTTTTACTAACATGAACATGTCACATTTTTACTGTTCAACAAACCCCACGTAGGCAGAGTTTACCCTAAGAAGTATATACATATGGACATAAAAACGTGATTATATGGATATGCACTTGAGCAGAACCTCTGTTTAAACAGAGTCTTCTCAAGGAAACATATACGTATAAGCATGGAATTATGACCATATGAGCAAGGTTTGGCGTGCCGGATCGGATCGGGCCGATTCGGGCGAATCGGTGCGGATCAGGGGAATCCGATTCGCGATTCGCTTGATTCGGTCCGATTCGCCTGGTTCTGTTCAGGCAGGGTTCTTTGGACTCGGGATCCTGTTCAGGCAGGGTTGTCAAGATCCCCTATTTACCTGAATATCATTTTAAGTAAATGTTATAATTTGTTGTTTCATTTACTTAAGATATTACATGTAAATAAGGAAGTACCCCCCATTTGAATCCAATAAAAATATCAAAAAATCATATCTCTTACCAATAAAAAGTCAACTCTCCCATCGAAGAACAAAATCGCGATTTTGGTGATTTTAGCGAAATGCTAACTTTTTAATCTCTCATAATTGGTCTATCTAAAAATTTGATAATTCAAATAAACCATATGGAACACTAAAAATTAAAGTCCGTAAAAAAAGTCAAACGTGCATGTGACTTCTCCAAGGGAGCCGCTCTCCTACTGACAGCACTTAGTCTGCTCGAGGCATCTCAAGATTTGGTCAAACTTAAGTTATCATCATTCAAACTCATAAGAATTTCACTTTCTAGTTTTTTTCAATTAGAAAGTGAAAATTCTCATGAGTTTAGGTGATGATAACTTAAGTTTGACCAAATCCTGAGATGTCTCGAGCAGACTAAGTACTGTCAGTAAGAGAGCGGCTCCCTTGGAGAAGTCACATGCACGTTTGACTTTTTTACCGGACTTTAGATTTTTAGTGTTCCATATGGTTATTTGAATTATCAAATTTTAGATAGACCAAATTATGAGAGATTAAAAGTTAACATTTCGCTAAAATCACCAAAATCGCAATTTTGTTCTTCGTGGGAGAGTGACTTTTATGGTAAGAGATATGATTTTTTTGATATTTTATTGGATTCAAATGGGGGGTACTTCCTTATTTACATGTATATCTTAAGCATTTACTTAAATGATATTCAGGTAAATAAGGAGATCCTGACAACCCTGCCTGAACAAGATCTTGAGTCCAATGAACTCTGCCTGAACAGGACCAAGTTCTGGCAGAATCAAGCGGATCGAACCGAATCGGTTCGATCCGCCCGAATCGGATCGGATCAGGATAATCCCGATCCGGTCCGAATCGGCGATGCGCCAAACCTTGCATATGAGTATGTTCTTGGGTAGAATTTCCACTTGAGCAGAGTCTTCTTGAAGAAAAATATATATAAGAACAAACGGCATCTAAATGCACATGCCCATAGAGACTTGCTCAATATGGAGACATTTAGAGCACAAATATACAAGGGTATTTAAATACCATATGTCCATAGAGACTTGCTCGATATGGACAGTATTTAAATCCCGGAAAATCCACACAGAGACTTGCTCGATGGGGATATGGAATATATTAGAACACAAATATAAAAGGGTATTTAATACCATATGTTCATAGAGACTTGCTCGATACGGACGGTATTTAAACCCCATAAAATCCCCACAGAGACTTGCTCGATGTGGGGATATGGAATATATTAGAACACAAATATACAAGGATATTTAAATATCATATGTCCATAGAGACTTGCTCGATATGGACAGTATTTAAACCCCGAAAAAAATCCCCACAGAGACTTACTCGATGTGGGGATATAAGATATACTATAGAACTTCAAAGAAATCCTCCATGGAGGAGGCGAGGGAGATGTTGATACTGTATACGATGGCGATCTCCCGTTTTCTTCCGCGCTATGGAAAGCTCCTCACTCCATATTGAGCAAGGAATGGACCAACACCTTCACGCCAAACCAAGAGATTGGAAGAATGGATTGAAGGAGATTGGAAGGAGGGAAATTTTCTACTTCTGAAATTTGTTTTCAGAACAAGGGGACTGGTTTTTACAAGGCTTGGGGGATTGCCAACCAGCAGGGTTCTGGGGGACAGAATATGAGGGCTTAGAGGCATGCAAGCCAGCCTTTGCCTCTTGGGGGATATGGGAATCCAAGGGGGGTTTACAATGAGGGGGGGGGGGGGGGGGCATCCCCTTTTATAGGGGTCTGCCCTCCCTTCCTTGCTGCATGCGCAGGAGAAGGAGAGGGGGAAAACCCCATCCGGTTGGAGGGGGAGACCCCTCCAACCGGTTTTATGTAAAACCGGTTGGAGGGGTGTTGGAACGTGGAATATTTCTTTCGCCTCATTTATTTTGAAATGAATTTCGCCCCGGAGGGTTCCGTCCATTGTCTTTCGCTTCTGCGGGCGTGCCAGACTGTTTACGAGAAACAGACAAAGAGATTTATTTTACGGAGTATTGGGTGCGAACCCTAATACCCTCGAATTTCATTTCATTTATTTATTTTTTCCGCATACGCTCGTATTTTCAGGGCCATTGGAGTAGTCGTGTACGGACCGTTCCCCACTGACCGAAGTCGTGTTTCATTTACATCGAGTGCAAAACTCGAATACCTTCGATGCGTAATGTTTGCTAAAAGACCATATGCCGAGATTTAAAGGAAACAGATGACAAGTAAATTTCCACAATTTCATTCAAGCCTGCTCATGTCATTTATATTTATGACATTTACATTTGCGCTTTAATGGGATTTTTTTGTACCTCCACTGGGTGTTCATACAGCATGTCATATATATGGGTGTCGACGACGGGGTATTTGTGCCTCCGTCGGACATCACACAGCATGGGGATTACATCGATGTTCGTAACGGGGTGTTTGTGCCTCCGTTCGACATTTATAGGATGTAAAGTTTATATTTGCGCTCACAACGGGGTGTTTGTGCCTCTGTCGGGCGTTCACAAACGTGTCGGGTCTTTAATGCCCGCAGCGGGGTGTTTGTGCCTCCGCCGGACATTTATAGACAAGTCATCTCTTTTGAGTCGACGACAGGGTATTTGTTCCGCTGTCGGACAACATTGCCTCTACGTGTGTCGTTTCATTGACAACGGAGGACTTAAATGAAGACGCCGGGAGTCATGTAACAACCTGTGGTGACTTCGCACGAACGAGGCGCAGGAAGGCCCGAACGCGGCAGACAGAACACCAAAGGCAGCCAGAGACTTCCTCCCGAGCACTCTCCGACCAGAGCTCAGAGCTCCGGGGGCCAAACAGACCAGGCGAGAGTGGGCGATGAGCGTGCGGCCTTTTTCTTTAAGCTCTCGCACGTGGTGTATGGCTTTGTGTTGTTTCCCAGGTTTTTGGGGTGTCTTTTGTTTTGCTTTTCCTCTCCTTCCTGGGCGGCTCCGGATATTTCCGTCATTGATTGACTTTTCCAGATGCCTGTGCCGCATCTTGGTATGCTTGGACATCCTTGCCGTTTTTCTGGCTTTCTGGTACATTGCTGGCCGTTTTCTGGCTTTCTCGGACATCCCGGCCGTTTTCTGGCTTTATGGGACATTCCTGTCATTTGGCTTTCTCGGACATCCCGGCCGTTTTCTGACTTCATGGGACGTTCCAGTCATTTGGTGACATTTCCCGAGAACTCCCCTCGAGTCCGGCTTCAAGTCACACCCAGGAGAGCGCACGCCACTTCATAGAAGCGACGTGGGTCCCGCTCCACCGGATTGGACAAGAGGCGCGAACCGTCAGGCTGTCTTTGCCATTTTCCGCGCCGCAAGGGCGTATCTGCAATTTTCCGGGAGCAGGGGTACTTCAGCAATTTTATCCTTCACGGGGATATTTCTGCAATTTTATCCTTCATGGGTACATTTCTGCAATTTTCTCAGAAGCAGGGGTATTCCTACAAATTTCTGGCTAGCAGAATCATATGTGTACCTTTGACACATACACAAACGTTATATTCCCGGGGCTTTGTGCAATTTCACAAAAGCTTGGGCCCGTGTACGGGGGCATATGTGCAATTTCACACGCATGCACAAATCTTCTCCTCCCCAGGGGGGGCCTTTGTGTAATTTTACACAAAACCGGGCCCGCACTGGGGTCTTCATGCAGAGAACAAACAGGTCCCCTCCCTCCCAAAGGAGGGGGACTTCTCCTGAGGATCTGCGCGAGAGAATTCTCGAGTGCCAGACGGCCTCAAGTTTCGTCGGGAAGCGAGAGCGTCTCGCCGGCGTGGGGGAGGAAAAATCTCTCAGGCGGGGGTCTCCGTGCGAGAGCTTCGCCCCTCTGGAAGCCGCGGGGCTAATGAAGTCCCTGCCCCTCTATTTATAAGGGTTTTGGCGATTGGTCCGGTGGGGGTGCGCGACCCGGCGGGGGTGCGCGGCACAGGCGCCGAGGCAGGCTCAGACCGGCAGGGCACCGCGAGCACAGGCCCAACTCGTTTATTTAATTAACGAGCCGAGCTTGAACAAGAAAAAAAACTCGATTCATAAACGAGCCGAGCTTGAACAAGAAAAAAAACTCGATTCATAAACGAGCCGAGTCTGAACACATGTGAGCTCGGCTCGATTATACTCGTGATAACTCGTTTAAGAGCTCGTTAAGAGCTCGATTAAATACTCGTTAAGAGCTTATCTAAGTACTCGTTAACACTTCATTTAAATATTTCTTTAAATATAATAAGTATATATTGATATAAAAATATTTATTGTTTTTATACAGTTATTATTACAATATAAAATATTTTTAAAGGCTTAAATGTCATAGACTAAATTCACAATGTATATACACAAATTATGCAAATGAGGGTATATACATAGATCATGTAAATAGGGGCGTGAACATAAAATTTAATGTTGCAAGGTCCCCCAGCATATCAAGTATCTTCTTCCTCTCGAGACCAACCTGCGCAGTAGGTGAGCTCCCGGTGGGACCGAGGGGTGCGTTGTCGGCCAAGGATCTCAGGCGACCACTGTGGACCATCCGTCAGTGGCAGACAGTGCTCTCGACGGCCGCAATACGTCACCGACGGTGCAGAAAGGGGACTCTAAGCGGTGTGCGAAGGGGAGTTACAGCGACGCCCTACCTTGTCGCACACCAACCCCCTCCCTTGTGGGTTTTATATTAATCTCATATTGCTTGTAACAAATTATGAATATATTTCAAACATATATTAAAATAGTTAAATTAAGTAACTTATCAAAACTATTGAGATATGAGTTTGAAATAAGATAAATTTAGGTCTTATGAACGATCAATTTTTTACTTGTAGATTGGATTGAACTTACTTATATATACGAACTCGCAAATTCAATTAAGCTCGTTAAAATACTCGTTAAGGGCTCGAGCTCGAGAGTATTTAAACGAGCCGAGTTTGAACAGGCATTTTCAATACTCGATATAGCTCGAGCTCGGCTCGAACTCGATTAAAAATTAACGAACAGAGTTTGAACAACATACTACTCGACTCGGCTCGTTACACCCCTAGGCCCAAGGTGGGGAACGACCGGGGGGGGGCCTGCCGAACCGGCGGGAGTCCTGCCTGGCGGGGCCCCGCACCGGCGAGGGTCCCCTACCTAGTCTGGCGGGGGTGTGCCCAACCTGACCCGGCGGGAGTGGGCCCCCGCCCGGACCGGCGGGGGTGCACCCCCCGCGCGGACGGCGGGGGTGCGTCCCCCCGCGCGAACCGACGGGGGTGCCCCTGCGCGAACCGGTGGGGGTGCGCCCCTGCGCGGACCGCGGGGGTGCGCCCCCCACGCGGACCGACAGGGGTGCACCCGCGCGGCGGCGGGGTGCGCCCCTACGCGGACCGGCGGGGGTGCGCCCTTGCGCGAATCGGCGGGGGTGCACCTGCGCAGACGGCGGGGGTGCGCCTTGGCCTAAGCCTCCCACGCTTTGGCCATTCGTGCTTAGAGAGCTCTGGGAATTTCTGAAGTTTGTTTGTTGGTTGACGGCCGTACCGCGCACGTGCACACGCGCACCCGTGCATTTGACGTGCACCCGACTTGCGTTTTCGACCGTTTCTCGTGTGTTGACTCCATTTTCGGAGAGCACGTGCATTGACTTTCCGAACCCGTCCGCATCGGGCGTGATCTTGAACGCGAGTCGGACATCGAGTTTCGGCTGTCCGGGGTGCGTATTTCCACTGTTGACGGGACTTTTGAACGTCATATCCAAGTCGTTCGGGTCGACACGTGGACTCGAATCCGTTTATCTCAGGTGTTCGAGTGGGGAGGCCGTGGTTTATGCCGGACCTTTTTGTGGCTTCTCGGGCGAATTTGCCGCCCGAGGTTTGTTAAATCCCGATATTTTTTCGGGTTCAACAAGGGGGGAACCCCTCTCAACCGTTTTTACATTAAAACAGTTGGGGGGGGGGATCTCCCCCAACCGGTTTTGTATAAAACCGGTTGGGGGATCACCCCTCCAACCGTTTTCTTACAAAACGTTGGAGGGGGAGAGATCCCTCCAATTTTTTATATAAAAACATTAGGATCCAATGTTTTATATAAAAACATTAGCCTCCAGTTCAAGTTTTTATATAAAAACATTAGGATCCAATGTTTTATATAAAAACATTAGCCTCCAAGTTCAAGTTTTTATATAAAAACATTAGCCTCCCAAGTCCAAGTTTTATTATAAAAACATTAGCCTCCAAGCTCAAGTTTTTATATAAAAACATTAGCCTCCCAAATTTTTATATAAAAATATTAGCCTCCCAAGTTTTTATATAAAAACATTAGAGGGTGGAGAATTGTCCCATTCGTCCCCTTATAGGGGTGCTTTTTGAGATTTCAGGGAATGGAGGGGTTTTTTGACTTTTTCATGCCAACAATCCCTCCATTGTAAATATGGTATGGGAATAATATGGCAAAGATATGTTCAAGTAATAGTCCATAACTTATATTTTTAAAATTTATCAAGGTATAATGAAATTATGCCTTATCCAAAGTTTGGTATTATAAATAGTTCAAGCACAAGGACTCACATGCTCAGGATTCTTCTGCTGCATGAGTTGGAGCATCTTGAGAGAATGGAATGATGGGGTGGTCCAGGAAAGTAGAATTTATGTTGAAAATGTCTGTTACAGAGCTGTCTCTTTTCATTATTCCTGCTGTAGCCCGTAGGTATTTTTTATTTTATGCCTGTTGATGATTGGAGAGGGAGATGAATTGTACTATGTAGACTTGTTGATATGATGGGTGAATCATTCATTTCATTAGTTCCAACAGTGGCAGCTGCAGAATCTGCTATTGGGTCAGCCATTTTTCATTATTACTTTCCGACTCCGAGGGACTATTGATGTGGAATCTATAAATTGCATTCAATTGTATTAAGTAAACTTGTTTCTTTGTTTTATCGTTTTCTGTCAGGTAGAGGAATCCATTCTTTCCATTGATTATACTACCTGTGCTTACTTAATAACATTGGTGGTGCAGGCCACTTTTTCTCTAAAAAGAACACTAGCTTGCAGCAGAGAAGTAATCCAGGTATCCTTCTTCAGAATATGGTGATTGGAATGTTTATTTGTTTAGACGTCTCCTGTCACTTATTGGAAACAGTATTAGACCTGGCAACAAGTAGAATATTTTCTGCCTTCCACCTTATCAAAGTTAGCATTAACAACAGCTGAAGAAAGAGGAGACATAAGTAGGCTAACAATGACTGATTTCAAGATGTTAACCTAAGTCAAAAAAATAGCATTTATACGTCACTCTCTGGCAACATCCAAACATCAAGTATGATCAGAGAAAACCCATGTGCCAACCAACAAGGAATTATACACCATGCTGTCATCTACATAAATTCATGATGTCAAACTAAGAAACAATAAACAGAAGAATCAATGTTTCAAAACCAAACCTCTTTAGGTGTCACTGGAACATCATGATCTTTGCCCTTGGTCGTTGGTGTAAGAATGTTGGCAGGCAGTTTTTGATTTTTTACCATACCTGTTAAAGAGTTAGATCTTACTCCATATTCACAGCTATAACAAGGACAATACACGTTACAACATATGCCCAAAAGACACACATGGGATTTAGAGTCTTACCATCAAGGAGGACATTACCACAATACTTTCTTACACCTTTATTATAGACTGTCCACAATGATGTCTCTGTACTACCAGTTACAAATCCTCGAACTGCAAATAAGCATATATCACACATTAATCATCATATTCCAGAATAAATAATAAAACCTACAAACCACTATGTTTAAAGACAAACATATAAGTAAACTACATAACCAAACAAATATGCTGATCAAAGTTTTATAAAATATTTGGCTCTATCATTATATCAAGTCCGTAAAACATCTGAAAACAATTTCTGTTGGGTTGAGTGTGTTTTGGAATTTCCTAAAGTTGTATTTTAATGATGACCAATGAACATCACTCATATTTTGATTTTGATGATGACATATTGTGATTTTGATGATGACATGTTGAACATGTTATACATTTTATACATATCACAATAATGCTTAAACAACATGTTTTTGATGTTTAATATCTCATATTTTAATGATAATATCTTGTACTAATGGCTATGTGTTAAATTTTCAGGAATATCCAGATTTTGTCATGGTAGTGTCGACACACCCATTGATGGTGTCGACACTGGGTCAAAGTCCTGAAGCTTTTTCATGAAAACAGGGTCAAGTGTGTCGACACAGTCCATGGTCGTGTCGACACTAGACCCAGATTCCAGGAGATCCATTTGTCTGACTGGGACAGTGTGTCGACACAGTCTGTGGTCGTGTCGACACTAGACCCAGCATCCAGAAGACCCTTTTTGGACAAATGGGACAGTGTGTCGACACACTCAGTGGTAGTGTCGACACACTCCGGCTGAAACTCAAAAACGTGAATTCTCTAGACACGTGGCTACTGGGAATTAAGGGATTTGACCTAGGTTTTTGTGCCCACGTACCCCAAGGCTCCTTATGGACATATGGGGCTATAAATACCCATGTTCTTGTACTCCAAGGGCATCCCACGAGGAGAGAGACCAGACATCTCCAGAAAAGGGTGTGGCGGCTGCAGAAAGGGAAAAAGGGAGCAGAGCAGTCCTGTTTGGAAGTGGAGAACGTGAGAAGAAGAGAAGAGAAGAGGAGAGAGGATAAAATATCAACATCCAGAAAGGGAGCAGAGCAGCGCCATCAGATTGAGGAGCAGAAGAACAGCAAAGGAAGAAGAAGAACTGGCAATCCGGATGCCACTGAAGCAGAGCATCGTGGATTGAAGAAGATCTGCAACGAATTCCTTCAAGCATCTTCAATCCAAGCTTCTGCAAGTCTTCTTCATCAAGGAACATCCAAGTCACATCTATTTCATTTATTTTCTTGGAGTGTTCATCCAGTTTTTCATTGTGTGATCTGTGCATGTGTTCTACACAGATCACTTAATTCTGTTTGTTCGATTTTTATCATTGTATTGAGATAGATCGGCTAGAGGTCTATTCTCTAATTGAGCTTGTTCTAGCAGAACTTGGATCTTTCGTGGTCCAAAGGTTTGGAGCCGTAGTGCTCCGGTTTTGAGCCGTTGTGCTCAAGTGCTTGTGAGTCGTCGTACTCATAAGTGGTTTGTGGAGTAGGTCGTCATACCTATCTCCTGGGTTTTCTTTGAGTCATTGTACTCAAAAGGGTTTGGAGTCGTCGTGCTCCAGTTGTTTCTTGAGTCGTCGTGCTCAAGGGTGTTTGGAGTCGTCGTGCTCCGGTGTGAGTGTACTCTTTTGAGTAGTGGAGCCTCACTGTGTGAGGGGTGGACGTAGGAGTCACTGAAGGTGATTTCCGAACCACCTAAAAATCCTCTGTGCAGTGGTTTGAATTGTGGTTTGACTTTGTATTACGCTAGATGCATGCATAGGGATTTCGTTCACACTTCTAATTGATTTGCTCACACACACTAATCACATATATTGCATCTGTTCAGTGGGGTTTCATTTGAATAGATATCTTAATTCGAAGTAATTTTTAAATTACTTTAGTTTCCGCTGCAAATCTATTCAACCACCCCTTCTAGCTTTGCCATTATCCACTTATCCGATCCTACAATTTCTTCCGCAAAGATGGGTAATTTTCCTTTATTTGATGAACTGTCTTCAGTGAAGCATAAAGCATTTCCTTAAATGGTACTCAGGTAAATGAATAGATGATGTGAGATAAACAAGATAAACAAAATAATGGATTACGTCGCATCATGAAGAGCAGTTTGCCCAGGTAGATCCATGGATGGCAAAGTCGGCTGACTTGGAGCGGAGTCGGCCGACTCGGAGCGGAATCGGGCTATGGCGACCCGATTTGGGGGTGGGGGGTGGGACCCACCCATGGAACAAGGTGAAATCGGGTGGGGTCGGCCCGACTCCGGCCGATCCACCCCGACTCCACTTGCTCCAGGCCGCTTCCACGAGAAGCGGGGCCATGTTTAATGGAGTCGGCCCTAAACCCTAAACCCTAGTCGGGTCGGATCCTCCTGGAGTCGTCCGACTCCAGGCAGATCCGGCCCAACTAGGGCGACTCCTACGAATCCCTCCTTAAGGAGGAATCAGGAGTCATGGGACTGCGCAGACAAAGCTCTTTCTGCGCAGTCCCCCCCCCCCCAGCCTCCCAGCCCCCTTGCCCCCTGTGGAACGCGGAAGAGATTTGATTTCGATGTAATGCGGACGCATGTACATCTTAGTGCATGGGCGTGCCAAACTGTTTACAATAAACAGACAAAGATTTTTTATTCACAAGGTGCGTTGGGTATAAACCCTGAGCCCCCAAGTATTTTATATTTATTTTCCGCGCACGTCCGTTTTTTTCAGGCAATTAGGGTGGTCGTGTTTCGTTTACATCGGGTAAAAACCCAAACACCTTCGATACAATACGTTTGTTAAAAGACCTTTTGCCGAGATTTAAGGGATTTATATGACAATTAAAATTCCACAAATGTCCTCCAATATTTTATATTCGTGACATTTACATATATGTCCTCAATGGGGCATTTATGCCTCCATTGGGCGTTTACACAAACATGTCTTCACATACGTGTTATTTTAAAACACGGAAGGACTTATTTACAAAGTTCCGGTCTTATATATATTGACCTACGGTGTCTTCGTCTTCCCATGTCACAAGGCACGGGCGGAGCGCGAGGGGCCCAGCGCACGTGCGGACAATGGACGGGGCTCGGAGAAAGGTATGTCTCTCCCAAAGTACAGACAGTGTAGGGCAGTGCCCCTCCAAGCCTTCTTCCAAAAGCCTCTGGAGAATCCCAAAAGACCAGCCTTTTCTCCTTGGCCCCTACCCCTCTATTTATAAAGATATTTTGGGTGTTTGTTTCATTGTTTCTTTCGAACCCGTTTATCTCAGGTGTTCGAAGTTAGCAAACCCCGAGGCTATTCACGAGGCTTTACGGTCATTTCTCGGCCTTTCCGGGGATTTCCGATCATACCTTGACCTCGCGGGGATTTTCGGTCATATCTTGACCTCCCGGGGCTTTCAGCCATATCTCGACATCTACAAGGGTTCTTGCCGTTATTTGACAATCCCAAGACTTGGAGCGGCCTGCCGTAAGCTGGGTCCAGGAGAGCGAACGTCGTTTCATAGAAAAGGCGTGGATCCCGCTCCACCGGGCTGTGCAAACTACATGAGCCAGGCCTCTCGGTCATTTCTTGACTTTTCCGAGTGGTTCCGGGTATTTCCGTCATTGACTGGCTTTTCCGGATACTCCTACCATTTATTGGCTTGCTTGGGCTTCTCCGCCATTTGTTGACATTTTTCGAGAATACCCAATGTGTTCGGCTTTAAGTCACACCCAGGAGAGCGCACACCGCTTCATAGAAGTGACGTGTGCCCCGCTCCACCGGGTTGGACAAAAGGCACGAACCGTCGGGCTATTTCTGCCATTTTTCCCGCCACAGGGACGTGCCTGCAATTTTTCTGGATAGCAGGACGTATCTGTAATTTTTCGGGACGGCAGGGTATTTCTGCAACTTTTCGAGGCAACAGGGGTATTCCTGCAAATTTCTGGACATTTCTGCAACTCCTTCACAGGGATATTTCTATAATTTTCTGGGGCAGCAGGGGTATTTTTCTGGATAGCAGGACGTATCTGTAATTTTTCGGGACGGTAGGGTATTTCTGCAACTTTTCGGGCAGCAGGGGTATTCCTGCAAATTTCTGGACATTTCTGCAATTTTCTCCTTCACAGGGATATTTCTATAATTTTCTGGGGCAGCAGGGTATATGTGTACTTTTATATACACATGCACAAACGTTATGCCCCCAGGGGGCTTTGTGTAATTTTACACAAACATGGGCCCATAGATGGGGCATATGTGTAATTTTATTTTTACACATGCACAAACTTTATGTCCCCAGGGGGCTTTGTGTAATTTTACACAAACTTGGGCCCACATGGGGTCTTCATATTGAAGAACAAACATCTCCCCCCAAAGGTGGGGGGCTTCAGCCCAACAGACCAAAAGTCCTGCCCAAGTGTCCCCCAGATCCATAGCCTAGGCCCTCTATTTATAGGGGAACCAAAAGAGGCTAAAAACCCCCTACTGGGGGTGTCCTGTGCAGAAACACCCCGCTGGGGGGTGTTCTGCGTAGGAACACCCCGCTGAGGGTGTCCCTGGCAGCAGGACCCCCCGCTGAGGGTGTCCTGCGCAGGAACACCTCAGTGGGGGGTGTCTGCGCAGGAACCACCCCACTGGGGGTGGCCCTGGCACCAGAAACACCCCGCTGGGGTGGCCCTGCGCCAGAACACCGTCGCTGGGGGTGGCTCTACGCAGGAATACCCCCGCTGGGGGTGTCCCGGCGGCAGAACCACCCCGCAGGGGGTGGCCCTACGCAGGAACACCCCGCTAGGGGTGTCCTGGCTGCAGAAACCTTCCGCAGGGGGTGTCCTGCACAGGAACACCCCCGCTGGGGGTGTCCTGCTGGCCCAGGGCTCCTTTGTGGAGATATTTTTGGGGTTTTTTTTTCCTGTTAAAATGTTTTTTTGTCAACAAATGCCCCCCATTGGATGTGTGCCGAAGTCGATGACGACGGCATACGTCCCGTGGCGATTTTCAAACTTTACCCCTGGTCTTAATGACTTGGCGGGGAATTGGGTTGAAAACCACAGCAATGCGCTTCAACATTTGTGCAGTGTCGCCAGCAACTTGGACAACGATTTGTTGTTGTAGTTTGGGCCGACGATCAAACCTGCTATGCTTCTCGCGCTGAGCCATTAGCTCCCATTGCTTGCATATTTTCATATTTTTCAACTCAAGAGTTCCCACAAGAGAACGTAGGAGAGCGCACATCACTTCAGAGAAGTAACATGGACCCGCTCCACCAGGTCAACTCTACGGGTGAGTTTCATTGAAAAGTCGCTCCATGACTTTGCTTAGAGCTGACTTTGGCTTTTTTCATCTGAGTCTTGTCTTTTTGACTTTACTCAGGGACCTGATTTCAACATCCTTCTTCCGAGGCTTGCCTTTCTGATTTCGCTCGAGGACTTGATTTCGTTGGAGATTTAACCGGTGAGGCTTGCCTTTCTGACTTTGCTCAACGGCTTAATTTGATATTTTCTCCTGAGACTTGTCTTTGTGACTTTGCTCAAGATTGGGTTGGAGCCCGGCTGCTGAGCCTTGCTTTTCTGGCTTCGCTCAGCGGCTTATCATTTGGTCGATGAGGCTTGTCTTTTTGACTTTGCTCTTCAACCTGATCTCATACCTATCTCCCAAGACTTGCCTTTTTGGCTTTTCTCGGGACTCGGCTTAACCCCTTCCTCCCGAATTTTGCCTTTTCTGGCTTTATTCAAGATTTGATGGGAAATTTTGTTGCTGAGGCTGACCTTCTTGGTTTTGCTCAACAACTCTCGATAGAGTTTGCCTTTTCTGGCTTTACCCTTCGACTTGATTTGATACTTTTCTTTCGAGACTTGCCTTCTTGGCTTTTCTCGAGATTTGATTTGACATCTTCCTCTTGAATCCTGCCTTTTCTGACTTTCTTCAAGATCTGATGTAGAATTTTGCTGCTGAGGCTGGCCTTCTTGGCTTTGCTCAACGGCTGCTTCATATTTGGATTGCTTGACGGGTGTGACCCATTTGCTTGCTGGTTTTTTTCTCGGTGAAAGCGACTCCCTTTCCTATGGAGGATTTGTGGAGTCGCCGTCTTCTGGCTTTTTCTTTCTTTTCTTCTTTTCCATATCGGGTTGAGCCTCCTCGTGTTTCATCAGAGTGGGGAGGGCATCGACTTGGGCAACGCCCGTGTCGACCCGCCGCAGCCTCACATCCGCGAATGGAAAGACCATTCAGCCGACGTTGTCACACATACAGTCAACGTCATCGACCCGCCGGAAATCTATACACTGGTGGCTTTCACTTTCCCGGACCCGGATATGACAGAAGCCGGCTCATCTGGCGAAGCCCCCACCTGGTGGTGCCCGGGAGGGCGAATTCCCCACCAGAGTCGCTTGGCGACTGGAAATATTGGGGAGATCTTCGAAAAGCTCCTGCAGCAAGGTGTCGTGATAGCCCACACACCGCCACCGACGTACACTGAAAGGGAGTTAAATCACCCCATGTACTGTCGATATCACGCCATGCTGCTGCACCCTACGGACAGGTGCCCTGATGTCCGGGATTGGATCGAGACCCTTATCCAGAAGGGGAGAATCGACCCGGAAGGCAATTCCATAGTCCTGATGAGAACCAGGGAAGCGGCCCAGCGGAAATTTGAGGAAAGCGACTATATGTGCTTCAAGAACCTCAAAGCCCCCGAAGCTGATGAACACTGAAGGCGCGAGCCTGGGGCAGCACTTCGGGAACATCGACCAGGAAGGCAATCCAACAATCCAGTCCGAGGCCAGGGAAGAAGTCCAGCAGCAACCTCCTCGGCGAAGGAAGGGGTCTCGACAACATCAAGTCTCCCCTCCTTGTGAACAAACTCCCGAAGATAGGAGTAGAGGGCGGCGCTTCGAAAACTCGCTTCCGCAAATACTCAAGCGGCAAGATAAAGACCGCAGGGGCAAAAAGCCGATGATGGAGCCGGCCACCAAAGAGACGAGCCCCTACTGGGCTGAATTCCAAGAATTGCCGCCCGAAATAATCGAGCAGGCAATCGACTCTACTTTCCAACATCAGCAAGATGAAGCTGGATGGACCACCGTGGCCTCCAGAATGCGCCCCTCATTGTCGTTCCCTAAAAGGGGAGGGTCGCACAACCGCCCTGACCGAGAGGACGCCTCTTGGGCAGCCAAACCAGCAAAGGAGCTCACGCCGCTTGAAATGGCGCGGGCGCTGAAACAAGAGAAGAACAGGCAAAAGAACGTGAAAAGACGCCTGAAGGAGCGAGCCGAGCAAGCAGCGGCCATGGCAGCCCCGGCGGAACTGACTCCGCTCCAGAAGCTGCAAAAGCTCATTGATGAATTGGAGGAATATATCCCCTCCAAGCCCACTTGGGGAGTCCCTTTGGACAGATACATCCCATGGGAAGAAATGGAGCGCAAAACAAGGCTTAAAAGTTGGCTCCACCAAATGCTACAAAGGGCTCGAGAAGGCGAGAAGCTGCCTCTGCCCGAAGAACTGGCCATCTTCTACAAGGAGGATGAAATCACCATCGAGAAGCTTGAAGAAATGCTGAAGGATTTCTCGTGTAACATGGTGTCAATACCACCGCCTGCAGGCTTACAGTCGCCGGCCGACACGCCCCCTGTGGCAACATATCGGCGCCGCAACCGAGGCAGAGGAAAGGGCCGCGGACGAGGAAAGAAGCTCGCCCCGTCACTCGGCAAAAAGCCCAGCTTGCCCGACCTCAGCAAAACTATCATCTTCCGCGATGAAGAACCACAGCCCGTCCCTGAAGTGGAGGTACGGGTCAACTCCTTTGTCTTCGACCCGTCTGACGAGGAAGAAGAAGAGCAGGAGGAGATCATAAGCGAACTCCCTTGCCAACAATCCGCTCAATCCAACAGCGGCCAAGACGAAAGTCTCGCCCCGGAAGAGGGTCTCCTGACCCCTCTATTCAAAGAAGAGCCGAACGAACACTGGGGGCAAGACGGACTAACCAATTCGGGCAGCCGATAAAACCTTTGGCGGACATGGTCCCACCATTGGAGCAACTTCGTGCCCGGGCCGACCGCAAAATCATACAGCACATGAAGCTGTTCCGACTAACGTCACCATATGGGACGCTATCGCCTGGAGCAAAGAGTTAAGGGCGGCTCTCATCAAAATATTGCAAGAGCCCGAGGTCTACGAAGCTGATGTGACCGAACTCCAAGCTCAAGCCCTGGAAGCACTGGCAGTGGAGGTGACATTCTCCGATAAGGATATGTTGCTGCCTACGTTGTACCATAATTGCCCGTTGCACATGCAAGGAAAAGTCAACGGGCACGAGCTTAACCGAATCTTGGTTGACCCTAGGACATCGATCAATATCATGCCCCTGAAGACTTTCAAGTCTATGTACCTCACGCCCTATCTGCAAAGGGTAAATGATGTTAGAATCGCCGGGTTCAACCAGAACTCTGAAAACGCCTTGGGAAAGGTGGAGGTGCAGTTGACCATGGATGACCTCGCCACCAAGGTCGTGTTCTACATCATAAATACGAACACGTCCTACAAGGCTCTCTTAGGAAGACCCTGGTTGCATGAAAATCGGGTGATCCCCTCGACTCTCCACCAATGCATAAAATATGTCAAGGAAGGAGAGCAACATACAGTCTTCGCCGACCGGGCTCCTTTCCGCCCGAATGAATGTAATCTGGCGGATGCCCAGCTATATTTCGGCGAGCCTCCCGGCAAGTCAACAACCGTATCAAAAGGCAAGGAAAAGCAAAACGTCGATGCGGGTCAAGCAAGCCAAGACCGGGACGAGGAGGAGCTCTTCACGGTCAACAAAGACCTCCTTGAGGCTCACCGACTCGGCCGCCTCGTCGAATCTACCGAGTCAGGGCCTAGTTGCCCAGAAAGGCGCAAAATCAACTATGAAGCAAATGCCATCGGCGAGGTCATCAATCGGAGCATCTCCTTGCCGTCGGCATACATGCAGCTGTCCTTCCATAGGGAGGAGCAATGGGTGGAACGACTAAAGACGTTCATTGTCACTCATTATAGAAATGATAGTCTCAAGAAAGGTGAGATACCGAAGCCGATCATCTTCTACAAAGGGGACCCACTCCCGTATGGGCCCCTCGAAGACGACTTCAGTTGGAGTCGAACGACTCAAGTCGCCCTTGAGCCTGTCCAAGAAATGGACGACATGTCCGAGCACATCAAGAAATTGTGCCAAAGGCAAAAGATCGCGCAAATGCAAGATCCCTCTCAACGGGAATACTTCCATCAGCTGTGGTACCGGAAACAACTCTGAGGGCATCCCCCTTACTGTGCAAAAGACACTCGGGGGCTAGGCTACAGTCAGGGGACGGACTTCGAGGCCTATTACACGATAAATACCGTCGGGCTAGTCCCCCTATCTGATCACTGCCCTTCCAGTGGACAACCTCCTACATCCTCAACGGAGAAGCAGAAGGAAGAAGCCATGCCTGTCCTCTCAAACGGGACGGCGAGCCAAGAAACGCCTCAAAACGAGGAGTATAATTTCTGGCCGATTACCGAGGGAGGCTTTAAATATTACGACGTCCATGTTGCCGACTCTGATGAAGAGAAAGATTTCATCGACGGCGGGCAAGCTACCGTGGACGAGCTGGTGGAACTCGACCTCGGAGAGACAAAAGAACCTCGGCCGATCTTCGTCAGCGCCCTCCTCAATGAGGAAGAAAGACAGTCATACCGGCAACTCTTGCTGGAATTCAAGGACTGTTTCGCGTGGACATATAAGGAAATGCCAGGCCTGGACCCCTCTGTGGCTGAACATGAGCTGTCCATACTCTCCACAGCAAAGCCGGTCAAGCAGGCCCAAAGGCGTATGCGCCATGAGCTGGAGCTGAAGGTGAATGCCGAGGTGGACAAACTCCTCAACGTCGACTTCACCGAGCCCTGCATCTACCCAACTTGGCTGGCCAACATAGTGCCGGTAAAGAAAAAGAATGGCCAAGTCCGATCTGTATTGACTACAGGGACTTGAATAAAGCCTGCCCAAAGGATGACTTCCCAGTCCCGATCACGGAAATGATAATCGATATGACCACCGGACACGAAGCACTATCCTTCATGGATGGATCGTCAGGCTACAATCAAATCCTTATGGCTCCCAAAGATAAGGGCCATACTGCCTTTAGGTCCCCCAAAGGCATCTACAATTACAAAAGAATGTCCTTCGGCCTGAAGAATGCCAGAGCCACCTACCAACGGGCCATGACCAAGTTTTTGGGCGAAATGCTCCACAGCTTGGTTGAATGCTACGTTGATGATTTGGTCGTCAAGACCAAGAAGCGAGAAGACCACCTGGGCGATTTACGCCAGGTCTTCGAAAGGCTTCGCCAGCATCAACTAAAGATGAACCCGATGAAGTGCGCCTTCGGCGTTTCGAGAGGCAAGTTCCTCGGCTTCATCGTCAAATACCGCGGGATAGAAATTGATCCCGTCAAAATCAAAGCCATCAGAGAGCTGCCGCCGCCGAAAACCTTGACGGAGCTGAAATCACTCCAAGGAAGGCTGGCCTACATAAGGCGGTTTATCTCCAACCTAACGGGCAGATGCGCCCCTTTCAGTAAATTGATGAAGAAAGGAGCCCCATTCGCATGGGACCAAGAATGCCAAGATACTTATGAAGAAATCAAAGAGTATCTCCTTACTCCTCCCGTCTTGGGAGCCTCGGTGAAAGAAAAGCCGCTCATCCTCTACATCGCGGCCATGGAAACGTCGCTGGGAGCGCTCCTGGCACAAGTAAATGAGGAAGGCAAAGAGCAACCGCTCTACTACCTCAGAAGAATGCTGGTGGGCCCGGAACACCGATATTCCTCAGTAGAGAAAGCGTGCCTGGCATTGATATTCGCCGTCAAGAAATTACGGCACTATCTACTGGCCCATCAAGTCAGCCTCATCTCGAGGATAGACCCGCTAAAAGCACTCCTCACCCAACCCATGTTGTCGGGAAGGATGGGAAAATGGGCCCTTCTCCTCATGGAGTTTGATATTACCTTCGTCCCGAGAAAAGCAATCAAAGAGCAAGGTATGGCGGACTTCCTGGCGGCGCATCCGCTTCCGGCTGGTGCTCCCCCTTCTCTCTGGTGTACGGAGCTGAAGCCATGCTCCCCATTGAAATCGAAATGTCGTCCTACAGGGTAGGTAGTCGTCCATATCGGTCTTCAGCCCGAGGAGCGACAAGAAACCAAAAGAAGGTAGGCTATCCCTTTGACCAACAAACCCCCGTGGTCGGTCAAACCTAAACCCTTAGCCAGTAAACCCCAAGAAGGTAGGCTATCCCCTTTGACCAACAAACCCTTGTGGTCGGTCAAAACCTAAACCCTTAGCCAGCAAACCCCAAGAAGGTAGGCTATCCCCTTTGGCCAACAAACCCCCGTGGTCGGTCAAACCTAAAACCTTAGCCAGCAAACCCCAAGAAAGTAGGCTATCCCCTTTGGCTAACAAACCCCCGTGGTCGGTTGTTGGAACGCGGAATTTCTTATCTTTATTATTAAGGGGCCCCAACGAGAGGCTTAAAATATATATTATTTTTTTCGTTGCGGGTGTGCCAGACTGTTTACAAGAAACAGACAAAGAGATTTATTTTATGAGGGGTACCGGGTAAAGACCCGGAACCCTTGAATATTTCATTCCATTTTTTCCGCGTGCGCTCGTATTTTCAGGTGATTGGAGTGGTCGTGTACTGGACCGTTCCCCACCGACCGAAGTCGGTGTTTCATTTACATCGAGTAAAAACTCGAACACCTTCGATGCGATACATTTGTTAAAAGACCTTATGCCGAGATTTTAAAGAAATAGATGACAATGTAAATTTCCACAAATAAGCTCAAATGCATTTATGATATTTACATTTGCGCCTTTAGTGGGGAGTTTGTTCCTCCACTAGACGTTTATACAATATGTCATTTACATGTGCGCTCGCGGCGGGGTATTTGTTCCTCCGTCGGGCATCTACATAATACAACATTTTGTCTTCGCTCGCAACGGGGCGTTTGTGCCTCCATTGGGCGTTTATAAACCACGACGATTACATTCATGTCGACGACGGGATGTTTAGACCACCGTCGGACATTTACGTAACGCATCATTTTTCTTACGCTCCTGACGGGGTGTTTGTGCCACCGTCGGACGTTTACAGCATATTAATCCATTTACGCACACGGAGGGGTGTTTGTACCTCCCCCGGCGTTTACACGCCATGGCGTTTGCATTTATGTCGACGACGGGACATTTGCACCACCGTCGGATAGCATGCCTCCATATGTGTTTATTTCACAACATCAGAGGACTTGAACACGGAATGCCGAGCACCGGGTCTTGCGTAATGATCTGCAACGTCTTAACACCGGCGGAATGCTTCTGGCGAGCGGAGGACTGACGGGATGACCCTTCGGGCTTGCAAAGCACGAGCGGGCAGAGGCTCTTCTTTTCTGAACCTTCCCGGGGGGTCTACGTGTTTTTGACTTTCTTGGACATCCCGGCCGTTTTCTGGCTTTATGGGACATTCCTGTCATTTTCTGGCTTTCTCGGACATCTCGACCGTTTTCTGGCTTTATGGGACATCCCTATCATTCTCTGGCTTCCTGGGACGTCTCTGCCATTTTCTGGCTTTCCGGGACATTCTGCCATTTTCTGGCTTCCTAGGACGTCTCTCCCATTTTCTGGCTTTTCGGAACATTCCTGCCATATTCTGGCTTCCCGGGACGTTTCTGCCATTTTCTGGCTTTCTCGGACATCCCGGCCGTTTTCAGGCTTTCCCGGACGTCCCGGCCGTTTTCTGGCTTTTCCGGGCGTCCCGGCCGATTTCTGCCTTTCCCAGAAGTCTCGTCCGTTTTTCTGGCTTTTCCGGGCGTCCTGGCCGATTTCTGGCTTTTCCGGACGTCCCGGCCGTTTTCTGGCTTTTCCGGACGTCCTGGCCGATTTCGGCCTTTCCCAGACGTCCCGCTGATTTCGGGCTTTCCCGGATGCCCCGGTCGATTTCGGGCTTTTCCGGGCGTCTCGACCGATTTCTGGCTTCCCCCCCGACGTCCCGGCCATTTCTGGCTTTCCGGGACATTCCTGCCATTTTTTGGCTTGCCGGGACGTTTCTGCCATTTTCGGCTTTCTCGGACATCCCGTCTTTTTCTGGCTTTCCCGGACGTCCCGGCCGATTTCTGGCTTTTCCGGGCGTCTCGGCCGATTTCTGGCTTTCCCGGACGTCCCGGCCGTTTTCGGGCTTTTCCGGACGTCCCGGCCGATTTCGGGCTTTCCCAGACGTCCCGGCCGATTTCGGGCTTTTCCGGACGCCCTGGCCGATTTCTGGCTTTCTCGGACATATCTGCCATTTATGACATTCTCGAGAACTCCTCGTGAGTTTGGCGTCAAGTCACACCAAGGAGAGCGCATGCCACTTCATAGAAGTGACGTGGGTCTCACTCCACCGGGTTGGACAAGAGGCACGGACCGTCGGGCCATCTTTGCCATTTTCTCTGCGCCGCAGGGATGTATCCGCAATTTTCTGGGCCAGCAGGGGTATTCCTGTAATTTTCTCCTAGCAAGCAGGGTATTTCTGCAATTTTCTGAAAAGCGAGGGTACTTCTACAATTTTATCCTCCATGAGGATATTTCTATAATTTTATCCTTCGCGGGGACGTTTCTGCAATTTCATCCTTCATGGATGTTTCTACAATTTTATCCTTTTCCGGGATATTTCTGTAATTTTTTATCCCTCACGGGATATTTCTGCAATTTTCCCCACAATCGGGACACTTGTGCAATTTTACACGTTTCGGGGCCTTTTTGCAATTTTCTGGGCCGATAGGATATATATATACATTTCTATGTACACATACCCAAATTTCAAACTCCTGGGGGGCTTTGTGCAATTTTACACAAAATTTGAGCCCACATGGAGGGGGTCCCCCTATTTTGAAGGACAAACATATCCCCTCCATGAAGGGACTTCTCCTCCGCTCAGGAGAGTTCGCTCGGATTTCTCCAGAGCGAGAGCCTCTCGCCAGAGCAATAGGGGAGAAGAAAACCCCGGAGCTCCTCTCAGGGAAGCGCTGGAAGCTTCTTGCGCGAGTTTTCTTCAGGCAGACGAATGAAGGCCTCGCCCTTCTATTATAGGCGCCCAAGGTACATGGCCCGGCGGGGGTGTGCAACCCGGAGGGGGTGCGTGGGCACAGGCGCCGAGGCAGCACGGGCGCCGAGACAATGGTCTGGTAGGGGTGCGCACGCACGGTCGCCGAGACATCCAGAGGTGGGTCCCGACGGGCAAAGGCCCGCCAGGCCAGCGAGGGAGGCCCGCCGGGCCTGGCCTGGCCCGGCGGGGGTCTCCCCTGCTGAACGGACGGGGGTCCCCCCCCCCTGCACGAACCGGCAGGGGCGCCCCCAGCCCGGACCGGCGGGGGTGCACCCCGCCCGAATCGGCGGGGTTGCGCCCCCGCGCGGACCGGCGGGGTGCACCCCGCCCGAACCGGCGGGGGTGTCGCCCCGCCTGAACCGGCGAGGGTGCACCCCCCCGCTTGACCCGGCGGGGGTTGCCCTTGACCAGCGCCTGCCCACCTATAAAAGGGGTGGGCCTCCCCCTCCTCTGGCCATTTCTGGCTTGGAGAGCTCTGGGGATTTCCGGAGTTCGTTTGTTGGTTGACGGCCGTGCCACGCACGTGCACACCACGCGCATCTAACGTGCGTTTTCGCTCGTTCCACGTGCTTTGTTCAACGACTTGTTCTCGAGACTTGCCTTCTTGGCTTTTCTCGGGATTTCGTTTGGCATGCTGCTCTTGAGTTTTGCATTTGTGGCATTCTTCAAGATCCAATGCAAGGTTCGGCGTCGAGGCTGGCCTCTTTGGGCTTGGCTCAACAACCGCACACACGTTTCAAATCGTTCGACGGGTGTGGCCCGTTAGCTTGAACGACACTTCCTTACCCTCAGAGGGGTTGGTTTCATTGCATTCTTTCATTTCCCTTTTTTTTTTCATTACCATCCCAGCGCCCTTTCGGGTTTTCACCGGGGATGGCCCCCTTTAACTTTTTCCGGTGCGCCCTTTCGGTTTTCACATCGAGGGTTTACCCATTTTTGCCTGAGGCGCCCTTTCCGGTTTTCACCTCAGCCGGGTTTCGGGCCTTTTGCCCTTGAACATTCCTTTTAGGAATGATCAAGTCCGCCGGGACATCTCTATTTTTAGTCCCTTTTTCTTTCTTTTTTTTTTTTTAGGGCCCGGGGCCGGACCCTAGGGCAATCGATCATGGGATCTGCCACTTGGACTTAGCCTACCATTGCGGTTTGGTGGCTAAGGAAATTTCGGTTAGCCTACCACTTTGGTTTGCTGGCCAAAGGGGGTATGGGGTTAGCCTACCGTTTTGGGGTTTACTGACTAACTAAAGGGTTTTGACTTGACCAACCACAAGGGAATAGCCTACCTTCTTAGGGTTTGTTGGCTAAGGTTTAGGTTTGACCGACCACAGGGGTTTGTTGGTCAAAGGGATAGCCTACCTTCTTGGGGTTTGCTGGCTAAGGGTTTAGGTTTGACCGACCACAGAGGTTTGTTGGTCAAAGGGATAGCCTATCTTCTTGGGGTTTGCTGGCAAAGGGTTTAGGTTTGAGCGACCACAAAGGTTTGTTGGTCAAAGGGGATAGCCTACCTTCTTAGGGTTTGCTGGCTAAGGGTTTAGGTTTGACCGACCACAGGAGTTTGTTGGTCAAAGGGATAGCCTACCTTCTTGGGGTTTGCTGGCTAAGGGTTTAGGTTTGACCGACCACAGAGATTTGTTGGTCAAAGAGATAGCCTACCTTCTTGGGGTTTGTTGGCTAAGGTTTAGGTTTGACCGACCACGGAGGTTTGTTGGTCAAAAGGAAATGGCTTGATCTACCATTTCGGTTTACCTACCAAACAGAATAAGGGACCAGCCTAGCATTTCGTTTACTGGCTGCGCGAAACATGCCTCGATAAGTAATGATTCGATTTTGATTTTTGATTTTTGATTGATTTTTTTTATTTTTTTCACATTACTGACTTCTGCGCCCTTTCGGGTTTTCACAGAAGCCAGCCCCCTCTAGCTTTTTCTAACACGCCCTTTCGAGTTTTCACGTTGAGGGGTTATCCATTTTTGCCTGAGGCGCCCTTTCGGGTTTTCACCTCAACTGGATTTTTTAGGCATTTTTACCCTTGGGCACTCCTTTTGGGGAGTGGCCAAGTCCGCCGGGACATCTCTATTTTTAATCCCTCTCTCTTTTTTTTTCTTCTTTTTTTTTTTTTGGAGCTTGGGATCCGAAGCGAGGTTGCGGAACCTTGGCTAAGGGATCTGCCGTTTGGCTTTAGCCCGCCATTGTGATTAGCGGGCCACAGACGGCACAGCCTACCATGGCGGTTTACTGGCTGAGGGGGCATCGCTTAGCTGACCTTTTTGGGGTTTATTGGCTAAGAGGTTGACATAGTCGACCAGGATGGTTTGCTGACCAAGAAGGAGTTTTAGCCGACCTTTTTTTTTGGGGGGGGGGGGGGGGGTTTATTGGCTAAGGTTTGACTCGGTCGACCACGATGGTTTGCTGACCAAGAAGGAGTTTTAGCCGACCCTTTTGGGGTTTATTGGCTAAGGTTTAGGGTTTGACCGACCCAGGGGGTTTGTTGGTCAAGGAGGATAGCCGACCTTTTTGGGGTTTACTGGCTGGTTTGACTTGGTCGACCATGGTGGTTTGCTGACCAAGAAGGAGTTTTAGCCGACCTTTTTGGGGTTTACTGGCTAAGAGGTTTGACTTGGTCGACCATGGTGGTTTGTTGACCAAGAAGGAGTTTTAGCCGACCCTTTTGGAGTTTATTGGCTAAGGTTTGACTTGGTCGACCATGGTGGTTTGCTGACCAAGAAGGAGTTTTAGCCGACCTTTTGAGGTTTACTGGCTAAGAGATTTGACTTGGTTGACCATGGTGGTTTGCTGACCAAGAAGGAGAACATAATTCATAAAGGAGGGAATTTTTTCTTTCTTTTTCTTCCTCTTCTTTCTTCTTCTTTTTTTTTTTTTTACCAACCCTGGCGCCCTTTCGGGTTTTCACCAGGTCTGGCCCCCTTTGACTTTTTCCAACGTGCCTTTTATGGGCTTCCACGTTGAGGGGTTATCCATTTCTGCTTGGGGCACTCTTCTGAATTTTCACCCCAACCGGACTTTAGGCCCCCTTTTTTTTTTTTTTATGTGGGCGCATATGTCCAAGCCTAGCTTGATTCGGCTGTGGGAGAATCAGAGGGCGGTTGCCCGTAAAATTCATGTTTAGGGGCAAAATACATTTTCAGATGCTTGCCATTTAGTGGTGGAAAGGGGCAGTTGCCAGCATGTGTCGCCAGCATGTATCCCCCCGCCTTCATAGACTCCAGTGACCACATACGGTCCGCGCCAGTTTGGCAGGAGTTTACCACTTGATTTGCCTGCCATGACCTCTCTTGGCTTGACCATAACGAGGTCACCTTTCTTGAAGGCGCAGGGCCTGACTAACTTGTCATAGGCTCGAGTCATGCGGGCTTGATAGGATTGGAGGTGTTTGTACGCTTCCAACCTTTTGCCCTCTAGGTCGGACAGTTCCTCCAACCTTCTTTCGATTTCTTGTCGCTCCTCGGGCTGAAGACCGGTATGGACGGCTACCCTGTAGGACGACATTTCGATTTCAATGGAGAGCATGGCTTCAGCTCTGTACACCAGAGAGAAGGGGGAGCACCCCGTGGGGGTCTTGTAGACCGTCCGGTATGCCCAGAGTGCTTCATGCATTTTCTCCCCCCCCCCCCGCCCAATCACATTTGCGGTTGCCGACTATCTTGGCAAGCAGCTTGCAAAGGGTCTTGTTGAAGGCTTCCGCCAGACCATTGGCTTGAGGGTTGTAGACCGTTGACGTCCTCCAGTCTATATGGAATTTGGCCGTCAACGCATATATCGTTTTATTTTTGAAGGGCGTACCGTTATCTGATACGATCCGATGAGGGGTGCCGAACCTGTAAATCAGGTGTTGCTTGACAAATTTTGCAACGGCTACACCGGTCACTTCCCGGAGAGGGATTGCTTCTGCCCATCGGGAGAAATAGTCGGTGGCTGCCATAATGAACTTGTGGCCGCCAGAGGATGGTGGGAAGGGTCCCACGACATCCATTCCCCATTCAGCAAAGGGCCATGTGAGGGCAGTCGGATGCAATTCGTTCGGCGGCTTTCTTGGCACCGAACTGAAGACCTGGCATTGATGACACGCGCGAGCGTATTGGACGCAATCTGTGTACATGGTTGGCCAGAAGAAGCCTTTTAGCTTGATGTTGATTTTCATTTTGTCTCCCGCCTGATGGGTCCCGCACAGTCCAGAGTGGACTTCGTGCATAATGAGTTTGGCTTCCTTGGGGGAGAGACACCTCAGGAGGACAGACTTGTCTTTTTCATAAACAAGTCGGTACAGTTGGTCCCCGATCGTTTGATACGACATGGCCCGCTGTAGGAGCTGGACTCTTTCGGCCCGATCCGGGGGCAGCCAGCCGTTCTTTATTTGGATGATCGATTGGCGCCAGTCTTCTTCTAGGCCATCTCCTTCTTCAAGGGCGTTGACCTCCGCAATTTCTGGGTCGGAGTCGTCCTCAAGAACACTAGGCATCAACCTCCTATGTCGGACGGTTATGCCTAATTCTCCTTCGGGAGGGAGCTTTAGAGCAGATGCCAATTTGGCTAGTGCATCTGCCTGGAATTTTGCCCTCTGGGGACGTGTTCGATTTCGAACAAGTAGAATCTCTCGCGGAGCTTCATTATTTTGGCATGATAGGGGATCAGTTCTTTTTTCGAACGTCGTAATCCCCCAGCACTTGACGGATGACCAGCTGTGAGTCTCCGTAGACTTTTATGCATTTGATGCCCATTTCGGCAGTCAGTTGAAGTCCCACGATCAGCGCTTCATATTCAGCTTGATTGTTGGTCAAACGCTTCATGAGTGCACATGAGTTGTGCAGAATTCCTCCTTGTGGGGTCACCAGGACAATGCCCGCTCCGGAGGTATAGGTTGTGGTGCCGTCAGTTTGCTTAAGCACCCGAGAAGCGCCATCAAAGTAGAGCTCCCAATGTGGTAACTCTATGGCGAGAGTATTTCCACTTTCTTCAATGGGGACTTCTTCTTGTTGGGTCCCCTCCCCCTAAGGGGGCGAAAGGGTTTCCTCCTCGGGAAGCTTGAACTCGAGGGGAGAACCGGCCGGAAGCGGATGCGCCGCCAGGAAGTCCGCCATACCTTGCCCTTTGATTGCTTTTCTCGGGACGAAGGTAATATCAAACTCCATGAGGAGAAGGGCCCATTTTCCCATCCTCCCCGACAACACAGGTTGGGTAAGGAGCGCCTTTAGCGGGTCTATCCTCGAGATGAGGCTGACTTGATGGGCCAGCAGATAGTGCCGTAACTTTTTGACGGCGACTATCAGTACCAGACACACTTTCTCCACCGGGAATATCGGTGCTCCGGGCCCACCAGCATTCTGCTGACGGCGAATACCAGTGCCAGATTGTCGGAACGCGGAATTTCTTATCTTTATTATTAATTAAGGCGCCCCGCCGAGAGGCTTTAAATATTTACTATTTTCCTCTGCGGGCGTGCCAGACTGTTTACAGGAAACAGACAAAGAGATTTATTTTATGAGGGGTACCGGTAAAGACCTGGAACCCTTGAATATTTCATTCCATTTTTTCCGCGTGCGCTCGTATTTTCAGGTGATTGGAGTGGTCGTGTACTGGACCGTTCCCCACCGACCGAAGTCGGTGTTTCATTTACATCGAGTAAAAAACTCGAACACCTTCGATGCGATACGTTTGTTAAAAGACCTTATGCCGAGATTTTAAAGAAATAGATGACAAAGTAATTTCCACAAATAAGCTCAAATGCATTTATGATATTTATATTTGCGCCTTTAGTGGGGAGTTTTGTTCCTCCACTGGACGTTTATACAATATGTCATTTACATGTGCGCTCGCGGCGGGGTATTTGTTCCTCCGTCGGGCGTCTACATAATACAATTCGCTCGCAACTGGGTTTTGTGCCTTCATTTGGCGTTTATAAACCACGACGATTACATTCATGTCGACGACGGGATGTTTAGACCACCGTCAGACATTTACGTAACGCATCATTTTTCTTACGCTCCTGACGGGGTGTTTGTGCCACCGTCGGACGTTTACAGCATATTAATCCACTTACGCACACGGACGGTGTTTTGTACCTCCCCCGGGCGTTTACATGCCATGGCGTTTGCATTTATGTCGACGACGGGGCATTTGCACCACTGTCGGACAGCATGCCTCCATATGTGTTTATTTCACAACATCAGAGGACTTGAACACGGAATGCCGAGCACCGGTCTTGCGTAATGACCTGCAGCGTCTTAACACCGGCGGAATGCTTCCGGCGAGCGGAGGACTGACAGGATGACCCTTCAGGCTTGCAAAGCACGAGCGGGCAGAGGCTATCTTTTCTGGACCTTCCCGGGGGTCTGCGTGTTTTTGAATTTCTTGGACATCCCGGCCGTTTTCTGGCTTTATGGGACATTCCTGTCATTTTCTGACTTTCTCGGACATCTCGACCGTTTTCTGGCTTTATGGGACATCCCTGTCATTTTCTGGCTTCCTGGGACGTCTCTGCCATTTCATGGATGTCATCTCGCGAGAATCTCGCGAGAAACTCGGTCTCGGCAGTAGCCCGAGACGCGAGAGCGCCGAGACGAGGTGGCGGGGTCACGGGCGGCGGGCGTATGAGCAGGCGGGGTCGCGGGCGGGCGCGGTTCACGGGTAGGCGGGCGAGCAGGCGATTCGCGGGCGGGCGCGGTTCACGGCCCACCGCGCACGGTTCGAGCCTCCCATCGTGGGCGGGAGTTTAAAAAAGAAAAAAAAAAGCGCCGCAAAAAGGCAGACAAATAAAAAATGAAAAAAAAAACTTCGCCGCCTCACGACCTCCACCCGACGCGATGTAAAAAGGGAATTAAAAATAAAACCCTCGGTCCCTCACCACCACGACATTGTCTCCCTCCCCCTCTCAGACCACCGTGTCGGCCCCCTCCCCCTCGCCCTCCCCCCGACCCTCGCCGAAGACGAAGAAGGCAGCGAACCGGTGACCGGCGGTCGGCCTGGCCCCTTATCTCCGGCAGGCGGCGGCGGCAACACTGCACCGGTGAGTGCCTCCTCTCCTCCTCCTCTCCTTCCCTCCCTCCCTCCCTCCCTCTGTGTGTGGTGTGTGCGACTGTCGTTACCAGAGGGGGATCCCCCGCTCCGGCACCCCTCTCTCTCTCTCTCTGAGACTGTGTGTGCGTATGCCGGTGCCGGAGGGGATCACCTCCTCTGGCACGCCCGCTCTCTCTCTCTCTCTCTGTGTATGACCTCTCCCTCTCTCTCTCTCTCTGACCTATGTGTGTGTGTGCGTGCGTACATGTTGATCCCCTCCGACACCTCTCTCTCTCTCTCTCTCTCGGTGACTTGTGTGTGTGCGTGTACCTCTCTCTCTCTCTCGGTGACTTGTGTGTGTACCTCTCTCTCTCTCTCATCTCTCTCTGCACCTCTCTCTCTCTCTGTGATTTGTCTCTCTCTCTCTCTCTGTGCGTACCGGTGCCGGAGGGGGTGATCACCTCCGGTGCCCCTCTCTCTATATATATGACCTGTGTGTGTGTGTGCGTGCGCGTACCGGTGCCGGAGGGGGTGATCCCCTCGATCCGATGCCCCTCTCTATATATATATATAACCTCTCTCTCTCTGTCTCTGTGTGTGTGCGGGTGCCGGTGCCGGAGGGTGATCCCCTCCGACGCCTCTACCACAGTCCCATTCTCCCTCCCGAGACAGCCAGTGCCTCCTCCCCCTGTGTGTGCGAGTGTGTGTCTGTCTGTCTCTCTCCCCCTTTTTTTCTAAATTAAGTCTGATTTTATTTTTTATGTTATTGTCAGATTTGTTCATTGTGATCTTTGGGGGTCAACTGAGAATTAATAAAAATTTTGATAGTAAAATTTTAGTAATTAATGAATTTTTTGTTAATTAATTTCTGAGCGTTATATGACATGACTTGTATTATTAGTTCCTGACTATTTAATTATCTCAATTCTCTTGCATAATTTTTGCAATTAATGACTAATGAATAATGATTGTGACGGCCAGTTGGTCACTATTTTGTATCATGAATCTCTATTGGCTTTCTATTTAATTTATGTACTTTTGTTGTAGATGGACAAATATGTGCACTATTGATCTTTCTACTTGTGTGGATTGACTTTCTTTTATGTATTTATATTATGATATGAAATGAATTGTGTTATCCATTGTTGAGAATATATGCAATTCTATGTTATCTAGGAATTGATTTTATTGTTGGCATCATTTATGATTTTTTTCGAGATCCCGAGATCTGATCTCCCGAGATTTTTTCGAGATCTCTCCGATATCTCTTCTCTCCGACCCCTCCGAGACGAAACCGAAATCCGATACGGCAAACTTGTGCCATTTTCTGGCTTTCCGAGACATTCCTGCCATTTTCTGGCTTCCTAGGACGTCTCTGCCATTTTCTGGCTTTCCGAGACATTCCTCCCATTTTCTGGCTTCCCGGGACGTTTCTGCCATTTTCTGGCTTTCTCGGACATCCCGGCCGTTTTTTGGCTTTCCCGGACGTCCCAGCCGTTTTCTGGCTTTTCCAGCGTCCCGACCGATTTCTGTCTTTCCGGGACTTCCCGTCCGTTTTCTGGCTTTTCCGAGCGTCCCGGCCAATTTCTGGCTTTCCCGGACGTCTCGGCCGTTTTCGGGCTTTCTCGGACGTCCCGGCCGATTTCGGGCTTTCCCAACGTCCGGCCGGTTTCGGGCTTTCCCAGACGCCCCGGCCGATTTCTGGCTTTTCCGGTTGTCTCGGCCAATTTCTAGCTTTCCCAGACGTCCCGGCCGTTTTCTAGCTTTTCCGGGACATTCCTGCCATTTTCTAGCTTTCTAGGACGTCTCTGCCATTTTCTGGCTTTCCGGGACATTCCTGCCATTTTCTGGCTTCCCGGGACGTTTCTGCCATTTTCTGACTTTCTCGGACATCCCGGCCGTTTTCTGGCTTTCCCGGACGTCCCGGCCGATTTCTGGCTTTCCCGGACGTCCTGGCCGATTTCTGGCTTTTCCGGACGCCCCGGCCGATTTCTGGCTTTTCCGGGCGTCTCGGCCGTTTTCTGGCTTTGCCGAACGTCTCGGCCGATTTCTGACTTTCCCGGACGTCCCGGCCGTTTTCTGGCTTTTCCGGGCTTCCCGGCCGATTTCTGGCTTTCCCGGACGTCCCGGCCGTTTTCGGGCTTTTCCGGACATCCTAGCCGATTTCTGGCTTTCCCGGACGTCCCGGCCGATTTCTGGCTTTTCCGGACACCCCGGCCGATTTCTGGCTTTCCCGGACGTCCCGGCCGATTTCTGGCTTTTCCGGACACCCCGGCCGATTTCTGGCTTTCTCGGACATATCTGCCATTTGATGACATTTCTCGAGAACTCCCCGTGAGTCTGGCCTCAAGTCACATCCAGGAGAGCGCACGTCGCTTCATAGAAGTGACGTGGGTCTCACTCCACCGGGTTGGACAAGAGGCACGGACCGTCGGGCCATCTTTGCCATTTTCTGCGCCGCAGGGACGTATCCGCAATTTTCTGGGCCAGTAGGGGTATTCCTGTAATTTTCTCCTAGCCAGCAGGGTATTTCTACAATTTTCTCAGAAGCGAGGATACTTCTACAATTTTATCCTCCATGAGGATATTTCTACAATTTTATCCTTCGGAGCGAGACTTTATGCAATTTCATCCTTCATGGGGATGTTTCTACAATTTTATCCTTCGCCGGAATATTTCTGTATTTTTTATCCCCCACGGGATATTTCTGCATTTTTCCCCACAATCGGGACACTTGTGCAATTTTACATGTTTCAGGGGCCTTTCTGCAATTTTATGGGCCGACAGGATATATGTATACATTTCTATGTACACATATCCAAATTTCAAACTCCCGGGGGGCTTTGTGCAATTTTACACAAATTTGAGCCCACATGGAGGGGGTCCCCCTATTTTGAAGGACAAACGTATCCCCTCCATGGAAGGGGACTTCTCCTCCGCTCAAGAGAGTTCGCTCGGATTTCTCCAGAGCGAGAGCCTCTCGCCAGAGCAACAGGGGGAGAAGAAAACCCCGGAGCTCCTCTCAGGGAAGCGCTGGAAGCTCCTTGCGCGAGTTTTCTTCAGGCGGACGAATGAAGGCCTCGCCCTTCTATTTATAGGCGCCCGGGGTACATGGCCCGGCGGGGGTGCGCGGGCACAGGCGCCGAGGCAGCACGGGCGTCGAGACAATGGTCTGGCGGGGTTACGTTCCGGCGGGGGTGCGTACGCACGGGCGTCGAGACATGCAGAGGTGGGTCCCGAACGGGCAAAGGCCCGCCAGGCCAGCGAGGGAGGATAAAATCGGCCAATTACCTAGTCTCTTTTAAATTGCTATGTATGATTGCTCTTGTAATATTTTCATACATCTACTTTAAGCACACTCCACTTAACTGTAATCAGAATAATCCTAAAATATTATGGCAAGTGACAATATTCAAACCAGACTCATTTCATGTGTTGCTAAATTGGGACATGTTAATAAGTGTGGTGTTTTGTTCAAACTCATTCTTGACCTATGATACTTATTCTTGTCATGTGTTGTAATATGATTACATATCACCATGATCAGCAAACCGCAATCTGGGTGCACCTCTGTCATGGTGAAATGTAATCATCTTCACCAATCTTCTCTTGCTTAGCTTCTCTCATGGGTGAAGAAAAATCTAATCAAAATTTTAATGTTCACTAGTTCAGATACATAAAAGGGATACCGTATCAAATAAGATGTGTAGAAGGTATGTAGTAACTTACCAACAAACTCAATGGGGAAAACTGAACATTTCCTTGCAATTGTCACATTTCTATCAGGAGTACAGACTGCAGCATTGGCAGTTATTTCTTGTGTCTTATCAAACCACCACATACTTGTCTCATTGAGGACCTGAAACGACTACACTTTGTTCAAAAACATAATTTGGGGGAAGAGTAAATCTATGGCTTAGTGTATGGTATTATCACTCTCATCAACTATTTTCTAGAACATTCTAAGAATGATAAATATTTTCCACCTGTAACAATATGGAGAAATCAGATTGACGAGTTGCAGTAGTAAAGAAAAAATGACACAAATCAAGATGGGAATCCTAGAATGTCAAGGATTCCACGCACCGAGTGGAAATCCCATAAGGAACTCCAAAGATGACTGAGGGGTTTGACACAAAAAAAAAAAATGTTGTGCCAGTCCCACATTAATTCCCAATTCCCAGAAATTCCCCCCCTTAACCGATGGAAGCACCATCGGTTAGGGGGTTTTTTCCCCTTAACCGATGGGGCTACCATCGGTTAAGGGGTTTTCTCCCCCAACCGATGGAAGCACCATTGGTTGGAGGGACAAACCCCTCCAACCGATGGTACTACCATCGTTTAAAGGGGAATTCCCCTCTAACCGATGGGAGTCCCATCGGTTAAGGGATCTCCCCTTTAGAATCCCCTAACCGATGGACTGCCATCTTAAGGGGATTCTCCCCTTTAACCGATGGGTTTTCCATCGGTTAAGGGAAATTCCCCTCTAACCGATGGAACCACCATCGGTTAAGGGGAATTCCCTTTAAAAAAAAAAAAGAAAAACCCCCAACCGATGGTACTACCATCGGTTAAGGGGATTTTTCCCCTAACCGATGGGACTACCATCGGTTGAGGGTTTTAACCCTCTAATCGATGGTACCCCCATCGGTTAAAGGGAATTTTCCCTCTAACCGATGGACTCCCATCGGTTAAAGGGAGCCCCACTCCCACGCATGTAAGGGGGGCCTTCCCCTATAAAAGGCACCCCCATCCCCCCATTCTAGAGGAGGCTGACCCCCCCATAAGGAGCTACAGCCCTCTTCTCAAAGTGCTGTCCCCCATTTTCTGAAATCCCGAAAGAATAGAAAATTCCCAAATTCTCAAAGCTTCCCGATCTCCTCCTCAAGCTCCCCTCTTGTGTGAAAGTACCAAATCTCCCCCGAGCATTGAGAGGTTGTTCATATACGGCATCGACAAACTTCATCGGCTAAAAGTCCGCAATAGCGGCACAGGCCCTCACGGGTTATAGGTTCTAAATACCGTCCACCCCGGACATATGGTATTTTAGATACCTTTGTAATTCATGCCACCTCCCATCGAGTTTTAAACTCTCCGGGACGGTGTGTTTGTGCTATATGCATATGTTTCTTAGAGGAGACTCTGCCCAAGTGGAGATTCTGCTCGAGAACGTATTCATATATCCACAGATTCGTATCTTTATATATATATGCTTCTTAGAAGAAACTCTGCCCAAGTGGAGATTCAACCTAAGAACATATCTATAAATTTCAAATCTGTGTTTATATTTATATGTTTCTTAGAGGAGATTCTGCCCAAGGGGAGATTCTGCCCAAGAACATGTTTGTATATTCACAAATTTGTATTTTATATGCATGTTTCCTAGAGGAAACTCTGCCCAAGTGGAGATTCCGCCTAAGAACATATCTATAAAATTCAAATTGTGCCTATACACATGTGTTTCTTGAAAGGAAGCTCTGCCCATGTCAGAGTTTTCCCTCTAAAAAAATATCAATATAATCACAAACTTTGTATTCATATACATGTCTTCCAAGAGGAAACTCTGCCCAAATGGAGTCTCCGCCCACAAACATGTCTATATAATCATAAATTCGCAATTATATGCGTATGCCTCTCAAAAGGGATTCTGCATATGCAGATGGTACCTTTTGCCGGATACTCCATTCAAATAGAGATACCGTGAAAAAATATGCGTAAACTGCAAATTTATGACCATACACACATACTTTCTTAAGGGCAAAATCCCTCCGGGCAAAGATTCTCTGAGGACACATGGATATAAATACATGTTCATATGAATATATCTCCGTGAGGGTATTCCGCATAAGTAGAAACTCTGCCAAAATAAATTTATGAAAATTGTGTTGATATACACACATCCAAAGAAAAAGAGGACAGGACCCGAACTGTGCTCAAATACTCCAAAGAGCAGCACGAAAGCATACTCACGAGAACTGTGTTCATATGGACAGTTTCCAAAAAGGAACTTTAAATTGACAAGAACGTCCATGGGGACCCGAACTGTGTTCAGATACTCCTAATGGGAGTACATATGCACTTCCACAAAAACCATACCCGTGGAAATGGACTTCAGACAAAAATCACAATAAGGATTCCATGGAGATCATCCATATATGAGATATCCATCTCCGGAAATTGTACCCGCACAAGTTAAATGAGGAGAAAAGAAACTTTGCCTCAAACTCGGACTTTGCTCCAAAATGGCACTATAAAAGAACTTCATATGAGAAAATTGATACAGTAATCCTTCTAATACGGAAGTGTTGCTCCGGGTCATAATACCCCCAAGTTCAGAATCAAAATGCACGGTATATATACCCGTTCACAATAACAATCCTCATGTTTTCCCAAATAGAAATTTCTAATTAACCTTTTGCAAATAAAAAAAAACCCTCAAATAGGTCCACGGGTATGCAACCGTTCCCCTCTCAAAATCACACTTTGGACTCCAAAAAGGCAGTCATTTCAAAAATGAAATACCCAAAGTAAAAGCATTGAAAGAAAGAAAAAACATGTTATGATCAGGATTTTCTAAAAGCATGCATATTTTTCTCATCCTTTGCTATGAATGGTATTCGGGTTAAAACTGATGTTAAATAACACCAGGAATCTTAACTCGATGTAATGTAAACATCGACTCCGGTCGATGGAGACAGAGGTCCAGCACATGCTACTCCAATCACCTGATGAGTATGGATACGGGACTCAAGGAGTTCAGATAAAAACGGCGCACCCTAGTCGCCCGTCACACGGGCATCCCCGTCCATTTCATGGACAATCCAATCGTCGTTCCACGGACATCATACCCGTCCGTTCCAAGGACACCCAAAAATACTCTCTCCGCATTGTGTGGACTCTTTCTTCTGTCTGTTAGACAGACTGGCACGCCCCGCAAATCATGATACACGAATCAAAGCACGTGAAATAAATGAATACCCAAATGAAATGAATACATGAACCAGATAAAACGAAATGAGCATATCCAAAACCAATGAATGATCGATGATATTTTTCCCGTGTCAACAAGGGGTAATTGGGAAAATGCATGAAGTGGAACAAGAAAGAAGCATGGATACTTAGTTGATAAAGTATCTCCTTTTCCAAAAAAAAAAAGGTACATTGCATTACCATTTTTATTAAATAGAACAACGGTAATACAGACAAAGGAGGTGAGCAGATGTTTCTCTTCATCAAAACATCAAATAAATTATTCTGAATCAACGAAACTCGGCATGTAATGTATCCATGAGGCCTCAACAGACAAAGGAGGTGAGCAGATGTTTCTCTTCATCAAAACATCAAATTAATTATTCTCAACGAATTAACCTAGTCCAACTACACGAGAGAATAATGCTCTGGAACAAATGTTCGCACAAAAATAGTCCTACAACAGAGGGTATAATCATTTCTCTAAATCCATATGCTCCAGTAAATAGCTGCTGAGACAAGTTTAAAACCTGAGAATGGCTCTAGACCTTCAAGGTCCTTGTTTTGCCAAAACTACTGCCCCATTTGAGGCATAAAGGAATGTTGAAATCCAAGTGTCTATCCAATGGTATACCAGAGTTCCAAATTTCAAGGCAAACAACCATCAAATGATAAATGATCACCACCCCCATCTGTAGAATAACAAAAGGAAGAGCTAGTCTCATCATCAAGCTTCCACTTTTCCTGTACATCTTTGTAACAATTTCCTTTTGAATTTAGAGAGCCTTTATCTTCCTTTATGTGTTTAAAGAGGGGCTTGGTGCAATATCATCTTCTATATGCTGACAGAGGACTTTAACAGAGAAAGGAAATTATTCTTCCAACACAAGAATCCAGAACTTAGCTTCACAGGTTGACGGATAGCTAACAGCTATTCTTCTTCCTCATCTTCCTTAAGACCACTTTTCAATTGAGTAAACCAGGTAAAGTAAGCATTATCCTGAATATATCCATTTATCACAGGCTAGCATGGTTTGCAATCTCACGAGATCTCGCAAGAATCTCGGTCTCAGGAAGGTCCTGAGAACCGAAGTCCCAGAGAGAGCCTTCCTGAGGCAGGCCAAGAGGACCAAGAGCATTTCTCTTTCTCCATTTTTTTAATGCCTTTTGGCCCTTCCCCCATTGCACCCCATTCCCCAACCACGCAAGAGTCCCGGGACTCCTGTCTCATTAATTATTATTTAAGTAGAGGGTTTGTGTGTGAGGACTTCCCAAGTTCCTCCCAACTCCCCACATCCCGGGACTCCTGTCCCATTACATATTATATTTAATTAGGGCTTTAATCTTTATGTACGAGGACTTCCTAAGCCCCGAGACTCCTGTCCCAGTAATTGTTATTTAATTAGGGTTTTAAGGGTGAGGATTTCCCCAGCACTGGGACTCTTGTCCAATAAATTGTTATTTAATTAGGGTTTTAAGTGTGAGGATTTCCCAAGCACGGGACTCTTGTCCCATAAACTGTTATTTAATTAGTGTTGGAAGTGTGAGGACTTCCAAACTCCTTCCAACTTCCCAAGTACCGAGACATAATTAGGCTTTAAGTGTGACTGTCCCATGCATTTAAACATTCTTTAATATGGGCTTTAAGTTAAAATAAAAACATATGTTCCGTTAATTCTTGTTATGGCCTTATGGGGTTTCAATTTTAAAATGAAATACATAATTCTTGTTTGGGTTTAGGATATGCCCAGCACGACCTAATCAGTCGGGGGTTGGCTTAGGGGAGGCTGGGGGAGCTCGTTTGTAGAGGTGGTTAGGGGAGGTCCATTGAAGAAGCCAACGAACGTAGGGACTAAGCAAAGTGCCGAGGCAGATATTTACACCAAAGAGAGATTAGCAAAGAAGGGGGAATGGCTTCGACAGAGTATCTGCTCATCGATGGTCAAAGGTAGTGTTGATGCGGAGGTGGTGAAGCGGAAGCTCTCTGCTATCTCGAAGTGAGCTGGGAAGTCTCCAAGGTGTCCCCCTCTTCTTTTCTGGTGGTGGGTTATGATGAGAAGATCATGTCCCAAATGTTAGAGGTGGGGGTGATCGCGGCAGAGGGTGCTCTCCTTAGGCTCCTTAGATGGACAAAAAGTAGGGGAACCTTCCCGAACCCCCAACTAGCATCCTGCATGGTGATCCTAGAGGGAATGTCACTGCTCGCATGTGATGAGGAGGGGGTTGAGTTTGTAGTTAGGGCATTTGGGGGGAGGGTCAAGGGACACTCGGAATCCACTCTCTTCTCCTCCAAGACCTTGGTGGAAGTCGAGATCCAGGTGCCCTCTTTGGCGTCCATCCCCACCGTAATCACCTTGACCATAAAGAGAGAGCAGGTGGTCATCCGCCTGTGTGTGAACATGAGGGATCAATCTTCGGCGGCAAAGGAATTAAGGCAACATGGAGCAAGTCGTGAGGAAGAAGACAACCGAGTGTGCGTTCAAATTGCGAACGCCCGCCTTGTCCCCAACCCGACTGGTGGCCAACCTTCCCCCTTTTCGGGCTGGCACACTGGGTCTATCACATTTGGCTCGGCCCTGGAGTAGGTCGATCCTTCAGCATGTTGATTCAACAATTCGTCCCTTCTCGAGGTCAGGTGTGTTACCACAGGATTTTGCAAGGCGGATCAAATCGGCCCAATTCGGACGAGAATCGGATCGAATCAGGGCGAGCCCGCTCCATGATTCGCATGATTCGCCCGAGCCAGCCGCGGACCGGCCGAATCGATAGCATCGGTGTCGATTCGATCCTCCACGGATCCGACGCAATTCGCTTCGCGGATCCGACTCGATCCACTACGGTCGACACCCTTAAGGGTCGACCGACACCTTGCGAAATGGGACTGTGCAGTCCCGATTCGCAAGGTTTCACGCCGAAAACCCTTCCTTCTCCCCACTTTCCCCCATTCCCCTTAAGGAAACCCTAGATCTACACTCCAAGAGACCTAAGGAAGCTTCCTATGTGGATTTGAAGGTGCTTGGAGACTTTCTTGGGCTATTTTCATCCCTCTCTTCACCCATTTCACTATTTTGAAGGTAACCCACCATATATGTTACATGTTTTGATTTTTTTTGTTGATGTATAGGAAATATATTCATGGGAAATGATGTGCGAGTGATTATGTTCACTTGCAACCATTTCTCTCTTGAATCTACAATTTTTTCACATAGATTTTGTCATTTTCTTCAAATTTTGAATTTCTAAAATTAATTTTTTAAAAAATTTTGCAACCTATGTGCCAGACTTCATGTTAAAGTACGTCAAAAATCTCCTGTTGCAAGTAGTCTGAAGCTGCAGATGGGTCAACACTCCTTGCTACTGCTGGTCATGAAAGTACGATTATCAAGCAAGGTTCGACAAGGGGTACAAGGAAGTGGTTCCAGCCTACAGAACGTATAGGTCCCAGAGTGAAGAACAAGAAAATGGAGAGAGGAAGATAACAGTGAGGGACCCTGTACCCATAATGAGGAAAGCCAATTTGAGTCAAGCAGATAAACTAAATAACCAGGAATTTGGAAACCAGAAATATGCTGAACCAGGTTTAATGAAAGCTCAGGTGAAGCATCTGAGCATGTAATAAAGAATCAGCGAGGATGCAACTGTCCAATTAGAAATAGCATCTAGCACCTTGGCCTGGGAACTTACATGGATGGCTAGGCACCGGGGAGTCACCCTAGCATCACCTTGGCACATTCGGCTTTTTTCTTTTGAAGACAACCAGATGTTCACTATTCATAAGTAGCTAAAAACAAAGCTACAGGACAACATCCCTGAAGGGGAGGACAAACAAAATGAAAGAAAGAAAGGAGGATGTAAGCCCCTACAGAGTTTGTAGGAACAAAACATCCCAAAAGCTGATTTCAAGTTAACTGATCTTAATACATATATATAGTGACCCGAAAATCAAGAGCAAGTAAAAATTACAATTATGAAAGTTTCAAGGAGGGACACAATTGCAACTTCTTAAAGTTTTAAGTTAGAAAACTCAAATAAAGATTAAGAAGAGGACTAAAAGGTAAGAAAGCCAAAGTCACTTAAACACGTATGTAGTAAACTATGGTGGAAAATGAACCTAGCTAGGTAACCCTTGGTTAATAGTTTGGCTAACTTTAACCTTGGTATGTATAGATTGCCACCTAGCCACCTTGGAATAGTGTTTTTCATCATTAGATGTTGCGCTGGCTGTTAAGCCATACCTTGGGTAGACTTCCAACTGACTTAAGTTGCTTAAGTTAACATATTTATATGTGTTTGTACCCTCGAGTTTATCTTTCTCTTCTCCCTACGTGCATAGGTGCAACGTCTCCAGTAATAAGGGGAGGAAAGAAAGAGATCTTCTAGCTTCTGAGACCTTGTGTTTTCTAGATTAAGGTAGGTACTTCTAAACAAGCCAAGTTAAGGAAAATATCTTGTTCTTTAGCTTGTATCACTTGAATTTTTCATGAGAGATTGATTATTTTGTGATAAACATGACTTCTGATTGCTGTTTTCATTGATAATCTGAATATAAGGTCATGTTCATGTTTTTTCTCATCAAGCTTTAGTTCAGAGTTTTTTTTGAAGTTCAATATCAGTTCAGAGTCTTTCTTGAACTTCGGTATCATGATTTATACTTAATCTTTGTCCTTGAGTTCATCCATGAAGAAGTTAGGGTTTTCCCCACGAGATTCAACCTTACTCTTCATTGTCTGATGCTTTCCAAGCCCTTATACGCATACAAGATAACCCAACAATTAGACTGTGTTTAATCATACTGAATTAATTGTTATCAAATTAATTTCCAATGTCAGAAGTTTCCTAAAATCGAGTCTCATGTTAAGAAATTGAGCCTTATTATTAGTCAGAAATCGAGTCTCAATATTTGGCAAAAATTGAGTTTCATGATAATAAGCCCACAAATCAACTCCCAGATCCTTGTCCTTGAGTTCATCCTTGAAGAAGTTAGGGTTTTACCCATGAGATTCAACCTTACTTTCATTGTCTGATGCTTTCCAAGCCCTTATACGCATACAAGATAACCAAACAATTAGACTGTGTTTAATCATACTTAATTAATTGTTATCAAATTAATTTCCAATGTCAGAAGTTTCCTAAAATCGAGTCTCAAATCAAGTCTCATGCTAAGAAATTGAGCTTTATTATTAGTCAGAAATTGAGTCTCAATATTTGGCAAAAATGAAGTCTCATGATAATAAGCCCACAAATCAACTCCCAGACTTGAATCGACTCCCAAACTTAAATTGTGTCTCTTCAGCTATTGATCTTTAGACTCTATCTTTTCACTAAATTCTTTTGAAATTAATTACTATAAACTCCGAACTAATTTCTTGGAATTCTTGGCCACTCAAATGCAAACTGTCAAATGAGTATTTATGAGGGATCTTGGATCCATTTGGACTAATGCCTAGAGCCAAGGGCCCTAATCTGGTTCTGAGAGAAACACCCAAAAACTCTTATTGGCGGACCGAAGAGTGCATGATCAGGTGTTTAGACATGACACCATCATACGCTTGATTTGAATGCTCAAATGACAGTTTTACATGAATGAATATTTGCTACTTGAGATGAAACTTTTGGACATGATTGCTAATGGCCAGTTACTACATGATCCATACTTGTTGAACTCTTATTTCTCAAAAAGATTTAAACCTAAATAATTATTCCTGATTTCATTAATTGTCTCTTCCAATAAATCATTTAATTTGACTTAGTTTGAGTGGGTAAATCCTACTGGTCATCTTTGCTCACTCTGAATTTTTGATAATTTTTAAGATGATATCCAATCAAGTGGCTCTCAAGACTAGGAGCCTTCAGGGACTGGGTTGAGTGCTGAGATTGTCATCTTGTCTTTTGTCACCAGCAACTCTAAGTTTTTGACAGACTTTTTGTTTATATGTTGCTGGTCTTTCCCACTGTAGGGAATAAACCCTTGTAAGCTTGTTTGGTAATAGACTTACGTAACACAAGTTTGGTTTAAGATCATGAGAATAAGTATGCATGTGCATTATTTTCTTATAGTACTCATTAGCTAGAATGTTGTCTTTCTGTCACACCTCGGTGCCTACGCATGACAGAATCTCTATTGTGGTTTTCTTTCTTGTCCAATTACTTTAGTCACTGATCAAATCAAACATTTTTCTTAATATTTGCAGACTAAGGGGGATATAACTCAACAAGGGTTATTTTAATTTACTATTGCCCATCTATTTTTGCGTGGGGGCAGTTAAAAGCCTGAGTAGTCGCGTCATAAGGCTCACGTAGATGTACAATCTCAACGGGTATTGATGGATGAAAGTATGTACTTGTGTTCTCCTGCAACGGCAGGAAAATTCACTCCCCTCACTGTCCGTTTCCAGAACATAGCTAGTCATAGTCACTGCAATCTGGATATTCTGAGCAAGCAGAAAGGAAATACAGCTCCAAAGAGCCAGGAACCATGTAAAGAGGAAAAACGGAAACCACCTGGCCTTTGAATGGGATTGAAGCTAGAACCCTGTCGAAAGCGCTCTGCCGATCGGTGGTCACCAACACTAAATACTCGCCCACCTCGTAGATGTCCCTTACCTGCATGCCAAAATGACAGTGTGTGTATGTGTGTGTGTGTGTGTGTGTGTGAGAGAGAGAGAGAGAGGAAAGGAGGAAAAATAGGTCTCTCACTTTACCTTGCCCCTGGACTTGGACTGCAGTCCCGGGACCGTGAGGTCGAGGTGTGTCTCCGAGAGACAGTTGGACAGAGAGATCCTCGCCGCGTGGAGAACCCCGTCTCTGTGGACAGGATCAGCGGAGAGAAGTTGGGCAGATGACGACGTGGCGGCGGCGGCAACCCCCGCGCTTAACCACCGTCGGCGAGGGCAGCAGGGGACAGTGGACATGAGAAGATCACCACGAAAGGAGGAGGGGGAGGAGGAGGCGGAGGAGGAGGGGAGGAAAGCCGTCTTGCAGAGGCTTTTGTGGGAGGCGGCCGGGCGCAGCAGGCAGGGAGGCGCCGCCATGTCTTCTTCAGCTTGTTCGTCTTCTTTTTGTGCACACGCTCTGGCTCCCTCCATTTCACTTCTTATTATGTACGAAGGGAGAAGCCGTTATCATGGCGGGCATAAAAAAAAAAAAGTGAGAATAGGTAATTAGGGTGAGGTTTCACCCCTCGTATCTTCTGTAATTATCTTGCCAGACACTAAAATTTCACTTGTCTAATCTTGGAGAAGTGTCTACTTTCCTTCTTTATAGGCGCTAAAAACATATGTCCACAACATATTTGTCAAACTTTTATATATTTATTATCTTTAATAATTAAAAAGTGATAAATACATTTTAGACGGATATTTTTACTACTCATCTAAATGAAAAGTATTTATTTCTCCCGACCTTGATAATACATGATCCTTGCCGCAGCCGCCTTCTAAGCACGATAACAGCAAATTGACATGCAAACTAGCTTGGAATGTCAATAGAGAACATTAGTCGCCAATAAACATGATTGGGTTTGGAAGAAGCTAACTGTGTAGCGGTTCCCAGTCCCACTACGTGTTTAGTGAGAAATACTTGGTACACATTGATAGACACGTCTGCAAGTACATCTAATAGTTAACAAATTGGGTGACTTTGTGGACGGAAGCAAGTGACATGTAAAGGCAGACTGAGAAGCCCGCTGAGATGGCTGTAAAATGACACACTGATTGCACACGTGTAGACCATTGTGGAAAACAAGGTGCAACCGGTCTTCCAATTTATACCCAACTTCAAAAATATGTAAGAAATAGTTTCGAAATCTAGGTCGCACCACAGAGATGCTGAGTTTTATTTCCATGTAATCTTATGTTTGTTGAGTTGAAAGATCAAATTTTAGAGTTCTGCTTTGAAAGGAATGATGAAATAGAAACCCAACTAACTACAGTTCAAACAGAAATCTACAATAGTCTTAGTGCAACTGTAACTTTGCGCACAGAAATGCAAATGAAGTGAAACTAAATGCCACGTTTAGAGTTTTAAGTGAACTTTTTAATCCAAAGTGTTTGACTCAATTTGAAATGATTTGAACATAAAATAACATAAACAACATGACCCTATCTATTCTATAACTGAAAAGTGCAACCTACACAAATTAAATTAAAGACTATCCTCATTTAAATGAAATCCTACAAGAATGGAGGCGTTGGAAAGAAGATTTGGTGAGGTACTGATTACTCAACTTCTTAGAATTTTAAATAGATTAAAAAATGGGTGACATTGCAACACAAGCCGAACTTTATTTCTCATAAATTCCTCGATACATGATGGAAAGACAAATTACATCAAATGTTGAAAATGAATATATTGTTAGACCGGATGGTGCTTAAATGTGCTATAAGGGGTGAATAGGACTTCTTTTGGAGACTTTTGAATCTAATAAATATAGATAACTAACAGCTTGAAAGATCGATAGTTAGTGGTTAGTGTGATAATTAAAGGATTTGCAAGTGGAAATAATCACACAAAAATTTTATCATGATTCGGATCTCCTCTCCAACAGGAGTCCTACATCCAGTCCTCAAGTACTCTTTTGAAATTTCCACTATCTAATAAGGTAAGTACAACCACCAAGTTCAACTTGGTCTTCCCTTCTCCAAAGAGATATACAACCACTTGCTCTCAGCCCATTCAATAAGGGGAACAAATCTGCCTACCCAAGCAGACCTTCCCTTATCCCAAGGACACACAGGGTACCAACCCCCTGTTGGTTACACAGACAAGCTTTTACAAATGTGGTGCTCAAGAATGAGCACATATACAGACACAGAGAGATGAATAGAATATAGGATTTAGACAAAACTAATCTTGCTCTGACTCTAGGTGGATTGTATCAAGATTTATCTTGAAGCTCTTGTCACACAGCGAGAAGACTTGAACGATGGGGCATTGAGAACAGGAGACTTGAGAGCGCTATCGTGTGTGTTGTGTATCTCCATGTATATCTATCATATTGTGTTTCTTTTATCTTCTCTCAGACTTTGACTCCTTATATAGCATTCTTCCTCTTTTATCCATTTGAAAAAGTTGACCATTGAAAAGTAGACATTTTGACTGAAGCTTCCTCCTTGAGTGTAACGTCTTTAAACTTGAGTGTAACGATCAATTTCTTGCTAAGTTAAGATAGCTTGCATGCTACTGCAGTTAGTGGCAATAAATGTCTGCATGCAAAAATAGGAAAACCATTATTTTTCTTCCAGGACAAAATCCTAGGTTAGGATAATGGATTATTGCATAGTGGACAAAATGAACACTTAGACAATGCATTTATAGAGTCTTTTTTGTTCGCAGTATAAGTACATTTCTTTAAATACGAAAGAACTACAGATTGGCTGATGACATAGACGTTTAACCATCACACATATATGTTACTGCAGTTTTCTTCTTTAGAACATTAAATATTTTGGATAGTAGGATTTTGTAGATCATTTTTTAGCATATTGACTAGGATTCTGAAATGACAAATGCATTATAAACTATTTTTCCATTTGAAGGTGATTTTTGCATGATATAATAAAATAATGTTCTTTATAGTTTGCCATTAAAAACAATCGGACTTAGTCTAGAAAACCATTTTCTAAATGAGATTCGATGTTAGGTTAATTTTATCTAAAAGAGATTAAATAAACATTCGTACAAGGTTACACAAAATAGTAAAACTTTGACTGTAAGTTCGACTATAGAAGAAAGTCATAGTAAGTCGTAGTTAAACTTCGACTTGGAGTTTAACTCCTGCATACTCCTTCAATAGTCGGAGTGAGCATCAGCTCCTAAGATGATACATAAGTCGAAGTGGACTTCGACTCGTGAAGCTAGCCATCAGCAGTCGGAGTGAGATTTCGACTTGAAGACAAGTCGAAGTAGGACTTCAGCTAGGTCTCAATTGGAGTGAGGATTTGATTGGAGAGCAAGCTGGAGTAAGACTTCGATTGACCCGAAGTCGAAGAGAGACTTCGACTTACTTAAGGAGTCTCTCTCAGTCAGAGTTATACTTCGATTGATCCTGAGTCGAAGAGAGACTTCGACTTACTGAATAAGTCTCCATCAGTCAAAGTGAGACTTCGACAGTTGAGAGACTATATCATAGTCAATGTCGAACTTTGATTCCTGTGATGACTTTGACTTCTCACAAAGGAATAGCAAGTCGATCTCACACTTAGCTGAGTTTATACTTTGTGTCTCTCACATATATATACATGTTTTTATTCAAAAGAAACATTTTGCCAAAATGATTCAGATATTCTCAAAACATTTTAGATATCAAGAGTTTTCAGATATTTGATATAATATGTATAAGAAAATATTTTGTCATCATCAAAACAAGTAAACATTTCAAAATATTTTGTCATTATTAAGATAAGACAAGATTATGCATGTTCATATAATGCAGAAACTCAAATTAACTATACATGTTTGCACAAATGCTTAACAATTCTCCCCTTTTTTATGAAAAAATTAATGAAAAGAGAGATGTTTCAAAAATGAAATGCATGCAATCCACTGCTAGTTATGAGTTCCCTGCAAGCCAACTCACATTAGTGATGGCACTTGTAATCTTGTATTAATCTCTTTTGGTAATGTAGCGTATTGACCATTCGGATTGTGGCTTAGTGGTTGTGGAGGCCAGTGTGTGGCCCATTAGTGTGTGTTATAGGTGTTTACGCAGGTTTTCGGGGCTTTGTGGGCCAGCAGTTCGGGCCCAAAGCACCCGTTGGTTCACTGTTTGTGAACGCGACAGGGCTGGGTCTCGCGACCTGAACGCGATGGCCCTGGGTGTCGCATTCTTGATACCACCGATTGTGGTCTTCGTCTGCAAGTCCGCCGCATGTCGCGTGTTGGGCGGCCTTGCTGACGTCGATAGTGGGAAGGCGATGGCCTCCTGCGACGCGTCATGTCGTGACGGCAGGCTACGTCGCGTTCTCAACTGTGAGGCATTTTTAGTTGAGGTCGGCCGAATAGAGCTCAGGAAGCTATGCTCGGCCAGGGAGGAGATTTTGTGGTGGAGTTTGGGGCAATCTAACGTTTTGGGATTGTTTTCAACGTGGTCTCGCCGCGAGGACGTCGCACAGAGCAGGGGAAACACCGGGGCATCGCCGTTCTTCGCGTTCTTCGCGAAGTTAGGGAGATTCCGCCTGTTTTGCGCTATGGATTGCGTGTGATGCATGTATAGATTGTTAATTGCTTTATAAACCATAGATGCCTGTTAGGGCAATGAGTAGAGCATGAATAAATGGCTTTCACATCGTTTTATATGGTTTGTATGGGAGACCCAATGATGGGTCCCGGATTAGGGTTTCTCCTGTGAAGGCGACGGACTGGGTGTCGCGTTCTGAACGCGATAGCCCGACCTCTCGCGTTCTTCTTCTGAACGTGACATATCAAGGTGTTGCGTTCGGAAGGCGATGGAGAACCCTGTCGCGTTAAGGGTCCCGAGGGCTGTATGCTTGTGCATGGTTATGTCATTGTCAGATTATCGATATGTGTTGTACATAGCAATGGTAAGTGGTGCATTGACACCTGTAGCGCTCGAGGGGCGTGTTGTTTACGCGTTGACGTGGTTTGAGCGGTGTGCACATGGTTGTGTGTGCGTGGCGAGTAGTACGACGCCTATCGCGGTTACCTCTTCAGTTGGAGCCCAGGTTTTGTTGTGAGCCAGGCACGTGAGTGTCGGGGGCCTGTCCCGGTACTTGTGTACCATCGAGGTCTGTGTCGTCTTCCTGGACACCCTCACTCTTGTGTAGAGTTGTACGTCCGGTTGAGGGAAAGACGACAGTGGGACAACGACTTGTGAGAGTTTGTGTTTGTCGCTTGTAGCGTGCTCGTGGTTGGGGGTTACGGACACCAGTAGACGTACTGGGCCCCAGCTAGTCCTGTTTTTCAGTGCCTCACTTTAGGGAGCTCGGGCCGGAGTCCCTAAAGGTGCCAGTCATGGGCCTACGACAGTGTGGTCTGCAGGAGGGTGTTAGTTGGTCTCCACAGTTTCTTGGCTTGTTCTAGTGGAGCGGCAGCTGGACCTTTAGTCCGTGGCTGCGAGACTGAGAGGTACTCCTGCATGATTTGTCCGGGTCGGTAGTTGGTGTCGCGAACCAGTCTTCGTGGCCCGAGTGTGACGTTTTCCTACTTTAGCACGTACACCTGGTGTGGTTTGCCATTTATTTATTAAAGTTGATTCAGCTAATAGCATGTGGTAAGTGGCATTTACAGCTTTAATATCCTGCTTAGTTAGTTATAAATTGCTAGCGTAGATTCTTGCTTTGCTACTTGTGAGTTTGGTTTTGCTCGATTTCTGGGGAGTTTCCCTATTGAGCCAGTGACTTGCGAGGATCACCCCTACTTCTTTCAGGTGAGGGAGAGTAGGAGACTTCTCGCCCTTCGTCTAGTTCTGAGCCACGTCGTAGTGGAGTTGGGTCTGCACCACCAGCAGTGTAATTTCCTTTCATTGTACACCTCGGGGTATGCCCCAGGTCTTTTCTGTACTAGTGTCTGGTTACTGTTGAAAAATGGCTATGTATATTTCATGTGAATATTTGTGAGATGGCAATCTCATATATATTTGAGCTGTTTCCTTTATATTTCTACGGACTTGTGAATGTTATCCCTTGCGAGGCTACGATCCGATCGCGGGAGGCGGAGTCGGGTCAGGCCCGTTATTAGGTTAATGGGCTTGAACGACGTGGACTGCTACAATTGGTATCAGACCAAGGTCTGTGTGAATACAAAGTAATCGGAAATTTACATAGCCTTTCCTCTACTTTAGCCCACTGCTGGTAGTTGACCCTAGTTCTTGTATTGATTTGTTGTGTCTTATGTGGTTGGAATGATATCTGTGCAGGATTAGAAATGGCGGATAGGAGAGATTGGGGAGGAGGTGGAGATGAACCCGAGGAGACTACGCATCAAATGATAGAAAGAATATGAAAAAGTCTTACCAGAGATCCGTACTAGATTGGATCATCAGGCACCAGTACAGCCAGCAGCAGTGGTACCACCGACAGTGGAGGAGGAGGCAGTACCAGTGGCACCACCCCCACCACCACTAGTAGTTGAGGTACTACCGTTGTACCTGTACCTTATGGAGTACCAACACGAGTTAGTGTGGAGGAGCCTACATCACTAGTGGAGAGGTTCTTGCGGTTACAGCCACCCACATATTCAGGAGGTCCAAACCCCGACACAGCAGAGCACTGGGTGCATGAAATAGAGAGAGTTTTTGTTATTATGAGGTGTTCGCAATCTGATAGAGTGTTGCTAGCTGCCTATCAGTTACGTGGATTTGCACAAGAATGGTGGAGATTGAAGATGCAGACAGTATTTGTGGGAAGGACAGAGGACACCATCACCTGGCCAGAGTTTTGACGATCTTTAACGACACTTTATTTCCAGTTCAGTACAGCAGACGAAGAGGGAGCAGTTCTGGACATTGCAGTAAGGGAACCTTTCTATGTTAGAATATCAGATGAGGTTCATGGCGTTGAGTAGATATGCTCCATATGTGATTACTGATATGTGATGATGGTGGAGTACTTTATTCGAGGCTTGCAACTAGAGCTTCAGGATGCAGTTATCCCCTTGATGTGTAGAACGGTGGAAGAAGCAGCGCAGAGAGCGACAATTCTGGAGAGGACTGTGCAGGCTAGGCAGTCCAGAGGAGCAGGGATAGGTAGTTTTTCGACTTCCGCAGTAGTCCGCAGGTATTAGTAAGGGCAAGGCACCCTCACGAGTATCGTCATCATCAGGGTTTGCAAAGTGGGAGGTAAAATAAAGAAGATGTTTAGAGGACGAGGAGGTGGCAGGCAGCAGGGCTTCCAACCGGGTTTTCAGCATGGTCGAGGTGTCAGGCCAGCACCGGAGGAGTCGCAGCAGAGTACGGCAGAACAACCCACAGCTGTTCCAGGTTTTCGGTGTTATAATTGTGGGAAGCCAAGACATTTAGCTAGAAATTGTCCACTTCCTTGGGAATACAGTTATGGCAGAGGGACTCAGCAGTAGCAGCAGCCAATCCAGCAGTCAGTAGAGCGAGGCAGAGGTGCACCATATCAGAGAGGAGGATGGGGTCGAGTTATGGCGGTCACCAGAGCTCAGGCAGAAGCATCCAATCTAATTGATGATATATTACCTCTTTTTTATTTTTCTGCTAGAGTGTTGATTGATCCAAGTGCTTTGCATTCGCTTATTTCCGAGGATTTCCTAGATAGCAGGTACATCCCTTAGAAGAAAGACAGTGTGAGTTGGTAGTAGAGCTTCCCTAGGGGGGTTTCATGCTTACTTCATATTCTTAGATGAGGTTCCGATAGTGATTCAGGGGAACCAGTTCCCAGCAAGGTTGTATGCTTTGTCATTAAAGGATTATGATGTGATTTTGGGGATGGATTGGTTAGAAGCCTATGGGGCATTAATAGATTGTAGAAAGAAGAGAGTTAGATTCTACAGACCTGGTGAAGCAGTGTTTGAGTTTCAAGGTGTGCCCTTCTACACTCCTAAGTTTATTATTTCTGCACTTAGGGCTAGAAGGTTGATTAATGCGAGATGTGTAGCGTACCTTGCTTTAGTTAGTTTAGTTAAGTCCAATAAGTTTGTAGATTCAGTACCAGTGGTCAGAGAATTTGCAGACGTGTTTTCAGAAGATTTGTCAGTGTTAGCTCCACATAGGGAGGTGGATTTTACAGTTGAGTTGCAGCCAGGCAGTATGCCGATTTCAAAGGCACCTTACAGAATGACACCAGCAGAGTTGAAGGAATTAAAGAAACAGTTGCAGGAGTTATTAGAGAAGGGTTTCATCAGACCCAGTCATTCACCGTGGGGAGCATCAGTATTGTTTGTCAGAAAAAAAGATGGTAGTCTAAGAATGTGCATTACAGGCAGTTGAATAAGGTCGCCATTAAGAATAAGTATCCACTTCCCAGGATAGATGATTTGTTTGATCAACTTCAGTCGGCCAAGGTATTCTCCAAAATTGATTTGAGGTCAGGGTATCATCAGCTGAGGATCAAGGAAGAAGACATACAAGACAACTTCAGGACCAGATATGGGAATTATGAGTTTGTTGTCATGCCATTTGGGTTAACTAATGCGCCAGCAGCATTCATGAATTTGATGAACATGATATTTCACCCGTATCTGGATCAATTCATTATGGTTTTTATTAATGATATACTGGTATATTCAACGTCAGAAGAGGAGCATGCAGCACACTTGAGGATACATTGTAGACTTTGAGAGATCACAATTGTATGCCAAGTTAGCAAATGTGAGTTTTGGCTGAAAGAGATTCAGTTTTTGGGTCATGTAATATCAGGTGCAGGTGTTGCAGTTGATCCGACCAAGGTAGAGGTAGTAATGAAATGGGAAGAACCGAAGACAGTAACAAAGATCAGGAGTTTTCTGGGTTTGGCAGGAAATTATAGATGGTTCATCCAGGATTTCTCAAAGATAGCAGCTCCAATGACAAGGTTGACAAGGAAAGGGGTACCCTTTGTGTGGTCCTCAGATTGCAGGCGCAGTTTTGTAGAGTTGAAGAAGAGGCTTACCACAGCACCTATATTGGAGATTCCGTCTGGCAGTGGCGAATTTGTTTTATACACAGATGCATCGAGGAGAGGTTTAGGAGCAGTGTTAATGCAGCATGGAAAGGTGGTAGCCTATGCATCCAGGCAATTAAAGAAGCATGAAGAGAATTATCCGACACATGACTTAGAGCCGGCAGCAGTTGTTTTTACACTGAAGATTTGGCAACATTATTTGTATGGTGAGAGATTCGAGATATTCACTGATCAGAAGAGCTTAAAGTATATTTTCCTCCAAAAAGAAAGATCTTTAGGCAGCGCAGGTGGATGGAATATTTGAAAGATTATGACTTCAGTTTGGCATACCATCCAGGTAGAGCTAATGTGGTGGCAGATGCACTGAGTAGAAAGGCAGTTATGAATCAACTTATGAACAGAGAATGAAAATTGTATGAAGTGGCAAAGACTTCATTATATGTGCCAAATAGTCAGCGACGAGCAATATTAGCAAGCAGTGCAATGGAACCTTCTCTATATTGGCAGATAGTGGAAGCACAGAGAACAAATGACAGTTTAGCTGATATTGTGAGAATGGAAGGGGTGACTCTTGATGATGACAGCGTGGTCAGACTCAAGGGTCGGTTATATGTTCCAGCAGATGCCGAGGTGAGGCAGAAAGTGTTAGAGGAGCTCACAATCTAGATACACCATCCATCCAGGCAGTACCAGGATGTATCAAGATTTAAAGAAGTATTTTTGGTGGCCTAATATAAAGAAAGAGATTGCAGAATTCATAGCAAGATGTGCAGTCTGTCAGCAAGTGAAGGCAGAGCACTAGAGGCCAGGAGGACTGTTGCAACCGTTACCCATTCCACAGTGGAAATGGAATGATATTGCCATGGATTTTGTAGTTGGTTTGCCCAGGACATCAGTAGGTCATAATGGTATTTGGGTTTTTGTGGATAGATTGACCAAGGTTTGCCGATTATTGCCAGTAAGTATGTCATGGTCAGTGGATAGATTAGCTAAGTTATATGTAGAAAGAATAGTACCATTGCATGGGATTCCAGTCACTATTGCTTCAGATCGAGATCCCAGGTTCACTTCAGGTTTCTGGAGGAGTTTACAGAGAGTAATTGACACAGAATTGAGGTACAATTCAGCTTATCATCCACAGACAGATGGGCAAACAGAAAGAACCATTCAGACTATTGAAGACATGTTGAGAGCTTGCTGTCTAGTATGGGGAGGTACATGGGAGCATCACTTGGGTATGGTAGAATTTGCATATAATAATAGTCATCATGCAAATATCGGAATGGCACCTTATGAAGCATTGTATGATAGACCGTGCAGGACACCATTGAATTGGCATGAAGTAGGCGAGAGGCATGTTATGGGTCCGGAATTAATTCGGGAATGTGCAGAAATGGTTAAATTTATTAAGGAGAAGCTTCAAATAGCGCAGAGTCACCAGAAGAGTTATGCAAACACCAGACGCAGGCCTTTGCAATTTGAAGTTGGAGATTATGTCTTTTTGAAGGTTTCTCCTACCAAGGGTGTGCTCAGGTTCAGTAAGAAAGGCAAATTGAGTCCGAGATATGTTGGCCCATTCCAGATAATAGAAAGAATTGGTGAAACAACTTACAAATTGGACCTGCTAGTTACCAAAGAGATGATCTGAAGCCAGACATGACAGTGCCAGAATACCCAATACAAATTACAGGTCGTAGAACACAAAAGCTCAGAAATAAGGAAATTGAACTAGTGAAAGTCAGATGGGAAAATAGGCAGGGCGGAGAGGATACGTGGGAGTTAGAAGAGGAAATGATGAAAATGTATCCATACTTGTTTGAGTAAGCTTTTATTTCTTTTAGGTGATAGTACCATGTTTGTTTAATTGAAAATTTTTGGTATCAAATTTTCTTCTTAATTTTGAGGACGAAATTTCTTTTAGGTGATAGTAATGTAGTGTATTGACCGTTCAGATTGTGGCTTAGTGTAGGGGAGGCCAGTGTGTGGCCATTAGTTTGTGTTACAGGTGTTTACGCAGATTTTCGGGGCTTTTGGGCCGACAGTTTGGGCCCAAAGCACCTGCTGGTTCACTGTTTGTGAACGCGACAGGGTTGGGCGTCGCGACTTGAACGCGACGTCCCTGGGTGTCACATTCTTGATACCGCCAATTGTGGTCTTCGTCTGCATATCTGCCACTTTTCGCGCATGGGCGGCCTTGCTGACGTCGATAGTGGGAAGGCGACGGCCTCCTGCGTCACGTTCATGTCGTGACGGCAGGCTACGTCGCGTTCTCAACTGTGAGGCATTTTTAGTTGAGGTCGGCCGAACAGAGCACAGGAAGCTCTGCTCGGCCAGGGAGGAGGTTTTACGGTGGAGTTTGGGGCGATCTGACACTTTGGGATCGTTTTCGGCATGGTCTCACTGCGAGGACGTTGCACGGAGCGGGGGAAACGCCGGGGCATCGCCATTCTTCGCGTTCTTCATGAAGGTGGGGAGATTCTTCCCGTTTTGCACTGTGGATTGCATGTGATGCATGTATAGATTGTTAATTGCTTTATAAACGATAGATACCATGTTAGGGCAATGAGTAGAGCATGAATAAATGGCTTTCACATCATTTTGTACAGTTTGTATGGGAGATCCGGTGATGGGTTCCCGAATTAGGGTTTCGCCTGTGAAGGCGACGGACCTGGGTGTCGCATTCTGAACGCGATAGCCTGACCTGTCGCGTTCAGAAGGCGATGGAGGACCCTGTCGCATTAAGGGTCCCGAGGGCTGTATGCTTGTGCATGGTTATGTCATTGTCAGATTATCGATATGTGTTGTACATAGCAATGGTAAGCGGTGCATTGGCACCTGTAGCGCTCGAGGAGCATGTAGTTTACGTGGTTGACGTGGTGTTCACGTGGTTTGAGTAGTGTGCACGTGGTTTGTGTGTGTGTGGCGAGTAGTACGACGCCTACCGTGGTTACCTCTTCAGTTGGGAGCCCCAGGTTTTGTGTGAGTCAGGCACGTGAGTGCTCGGGGCCTGTCCCGGTACTTGTGTACCGTCAAGGTTTGTGTCGTCTTCCTAGACACCCTCACTCTTGTGTAGAGTTGTACATCCGACTGAGGGAAAGACGTCAGTGGGACAGCAATTGTGAGAGTTTATGTTTGTCGCTTGTAGCACGCTCATGGTTGGGGGTTACGGACACCAGTAGACGTATTGGGCCCCAACTAGTTCTGTTTTTTAGTGCCTCACTTTAGGGAGCTCGGGCCGGAGTCCCTAAAGGTGCCAGGCATGGACCTGCGACAGTGTGGTCCGTAGGAGTGTTGTTAGTTGGTCTCCACAATTTTTTGGCTTGTTCTAGTAGAGCGGCAGCTGGACCTTTAGTCCATGGCTGCGAGACTGAGAGGTAGTTCTGTGTGGTTTGTCTGGGTCGGTAGCTGGTGTCGGGAACCAGTCTTCATGGCCCGAGTGTGGCATTTTCCTACTTTAGCACGTACACCTGGTTGTGGTTTGCCATTTATTTATTAAAGTTGATTCAGTTAATAGTATGTGGTAAGTGGCATTTACAGCTTTAATATCCTGCTTAGTTAGTTATATAAATTGCTAGCGTAGCTTCTTGCTTTGCTACTTGTGAGTTTGGTTTTGCTCGGTTTCCGGGGGAGTTTCCCTACTGAGCCAGTGACTTGCGAGGCTCACCCCTACTTCTTTCAGGTGAGGGAGAGTAGGAGACTTCTCGCCCTTCGTCTAGTTCTGAGTCGCGTCGTAGCGGGGTTGGGTCTGCACCACCAGTAGTGTAATTTCCTTTCTTTGTACACCTCGGGGTATGCCCCAGGTCTTTTCTGTACTAGTGTCTGGTTACTGTTGAGAAATGGCTATGTATATTTCATGTGAATATTTGTGAGATGGCATCTCATATATATTTGAGCTGTTTCCTTATATTTCTATGGACTTGTAAATGCTATCCCTTGCGAGGTTACGACCCGATCGCGGGAGGCGAAGTCGGGTCAAGCCCGTTATTAGGTTAACGGTTTTTGAACGACGTGGACCGCTACAGGTAATAATAATATTAATGGCATTTTCTCACTTTATATTACATACATGAGATGATGTTTATATTGTGATGTCCATGGGTCTGTGCAATGGGAATTAGATCATAATGAGATCATGATAATTAGACAAATTCTCTTTAAATAAAGATCCTAAATATTCATGGTCTTAGGTTACTCGAGAAGAACATCGAGATAACCAGTGTGCTGTATACCCGTCTATGGTGATGGAGGTAGCTGGTCTCATACTTGTGTAGAGACACTAGGGGTATGGTGCAGGTGCTTATTGAAGAACAATTTCACTTAATGATCCACTATTGGAATGTTGTATGGTTGATGATACCTGATTGTCAGATAGTGATTCCATAGTCCCAATTGTGTAACTGGTCCTTGGACTTGAGATATCAAGGATGCCTTATTTAAGTACTTCATTCTTTCATGCCGGACTTATAGGTCTAGAAGCTACAGATCTAGTACAACCCATTATTAAGAATGTTAGTCAACCTTATGAAGGCAATTGTGTGTCAATAAAAGATCATCCACTCTCAGTAGCATGAGAGGAATATCTCGTGTATTCTTACTCAGGCAAATCCCTGGCCAGGGTCAATCAGATTGAGAGAGAAAGAGTTCTCTAGGATAATCCGATAAGGGCGAGAATCGAATGGATTCCATATAGGTTTGATAGTACCATGCCTAACATACGATCTCTAGGATATTAGTTGGATGAAGGACTAAAGGTACGCAGTAATTGTGGGCAGAAAGGTCCAATGGATTTGATCCCCCTGTACTGTCTAGGGACTATGGTGTAGTAGCTTGGTACATCCATAGTCGATGAGTTGAATAAATTATTATGGAGATAATAATTCTGTGACGGCCCTCATTATACCGGTACGGTTGTACCAACCCATGTCGGTATAGCGAGCGTCATCACAGTGGGACATTTACCCAAACGATAACATTTAGCTGAGATACACGTGAATATAAGAACAGAGTAGCGGAAGTAAAAAGAACTAATGTCTTCATTCATTCATCATCCACATTTAGCGTACATGAAATTTCAATAACATTAAAGAACTTAAAAGTTCACATAATTTAATTGCTGAAAATTAATACATAGATGTCCACCATTATACATTCTTTCCATGATAACGCTAATACAAAGTTCAATTTACATACTATGAACGCAAAAAGTCACAAAGTACTCCAAAGACTAATCTCCGCGCTCGGAGTCCGTCTCCACCGTCTCCTCCAACGGTGCCACGTCACCAACTACACCTGTACGCCGAAGCAAGTAGTGAGTCTAAAGACTCAGCAAGTAACACCACTCATACCATACACGTACATGTCATAGTAGGCTCTACACACACCATTGCAAAACTCAACATGTATCATACTTATCGTTTGAAATGAAATAACCAACCATGATAATTCTATAAGTAGACACATGATGCATGCTTTCAGATTTCCTTATCAAGATAAATTCCTAACACGTGTTCTCTAATCATTCCTACTCATGAAATTCTACTTTGCATTTTAACTAAAACATGAAAGCACTTAGCATGATTATCCTACGTACATGAAACAAAACACACCTAGCATGGAATCTACACATTCTTGTGCATGTACACGAACATTTTACATACTTTAACTTTCTGGTTTTCACATGATTTAGCAAACATAACCCTACACATGAGAGCTACAATGTTATTTAAAATACAACATGTGAACAACTAAACATGAAATTTTGTGCACATACTTGTTAATTGTCCCTAGCATGGATTCTAGGCATTTACACATATAACATGATCCTAACATAACGAAGCTACTGATCTAACATGGTTTCATATTTTTCACAACATGGATTACAATATCATATCCTCACATTTTGGTCTCACATTTTCTTTACACAATTTCCAATTCACATAAATTGCATTTTACACATACACATTACACATTGTTCACTTTCACATTAACACATGAACACATGCACGTTTACACATTCACATTTACACTTTCACATTTAGTGCCGTGACACATAGTCCAAACCACCAAAGAAGGACACAAACACATCACATCACATAGACGCCATCTAGGCAATACATGGCGACTCTTGGACTGCGCAGACCAGGAGAACAAGTCTCCACCCTAACCAGTGGTACTTGTCCACCTCCAGGATTTCCCCTAATGCCCTTAGGGTCACTTACACATTGAACCTTCTCAAGGGGACTTTTCCCTGATACGGTTCCACTGCCCTCTGTGGAAGCAGTGTCACACTTGGCACAATTTACACATTACACGTTTTTACCGTTTTTAACACATAAGTTACACATATCATTCTCATTTCATTCACTTTCTCACTCACATTTGCATTTCTCTGTTTTCCTAACATGACACTACAGATTTCAAAATCTACATTCAGGTAAATATCACCGATCGGGTCGGATTATACCTAAATCGAATTGTTTCACATTGGCATAATGCATAAATTCACATTTACATGGAAATTCATATTACATTAATACTAGTCAAATGACTTGAAACTTTAACCACATGTTAATTTCGGGTTTAGGATTCCTCGTGCAAATTTTCAGATTTTTCTGAACTAAAACAAAATTTCAGAAATTCAAACATTCATTCTCATGCCATCCAATTCAACTTAACATGGCATTGTACACAAATCACCATCTTAGCAGCTTACTGTCTAAACCTTAGCATGCATGGAAATACGAAACTCATTCCCGAATTTATTGGACAGTCCATTAATTTATGGAAGATTTATCATGACCTAGCATGATCTCTACTTTTCCTAAACAAATTTTGCAACAATTCACACAAGCATGGAAATAATCTCAGAAATTTAGAACAGGGACTGAACCTCACATGCATAATCCTCACCAATTAGGGCATTTAGCCTTGTCCTAATCATGCAAACATGGTTTAACAGATTAAAACTCATCACAATGTATCTTCATGAAATAATTAAGTCCTATCATTCGTGATAATCCTTCCACACACCACATCCATCACATCAACAATATAATAGCATATAAATGATTTACAGTATATCCTCATCGTGAAAAATATCGAAAATAGTCGTATAGAAGGGCAGAACAGCTTGCTGTTCTGCTCAGATGAACTTGGCGGCAAGCTATGGCCGTAATTTCATGTTAGCGGCATCATCGATGGATGCTAAGCATGATCTTAGCGGCAATGGGTGTTGCCGTTAATGTCAGGTCTGTGCAGAACACAGACCCGAGCTCCAAGATGGGGTGAATTTGGGGGTCTAGGACACGAGGAAAATACAAAAATTTGTAAAACCAACTAGACACATACGGGGACGTTATGAGTAGGGTACTACTGCCTTAGAAAAATACGCCAATGGATCTAGGGCTTGGAGAAGCTCTCCTTGGGCAGTCCCAAGAAGTTGCGAAACACCCTCCAAGATCACCTCCCTGGGTCTTGAATGAAGATGGCTTCAAGGTACGGTCGGGAGTCTCCTCCTTCACACCAGCTAGTCCTTGTCATGGAAGATGGCCGGATCAAGCTTCAGGTTGTTGAATTTTAGGTTCCAGAGTGGGGGTTTTCCTCAGTCAGAAAATAGGGTTTCTTCTCCTCTCTTCTTCCTCCCTTGCAAAAGGGTGAAGAGGGCCCTAGGGTTACGAAATGAGGCTCTTTTGAAGAGGAGAGGCTCCTCTCCCATGCATGGGGTGACATGATGGCCCTCAGACCGTTGGGAGACAGCTCCCCAATGGGTGAGTTGCCTTGTTTCTGGAATTTCTGGCTCTGCAAGCATGCAGGTCAGAGAAGTTGGCGTCTACATCGTTGGACGCTGGGATTAGTGTTGGCGTCCATGGGGTTGACGCTGACACCACATCAACGTCTATGGGATTGACGCCAATCTGGCCTTCGGCCAGAAGTCTAAAACATGCAGAAACCCATGCACATCATGTATATATTCATGTAATAGCTATATAGTTTTGTGTACACACTACCATCAAGCAATAAATACATTATTTATTATATACATACACACATAAGTACACTAATTAATACATACGTAGATACATACATACGTACATACACAACATGAATTATCTACATGCAATACAATAATGAAATAAAATTCGAGGGCCTTACACCCTCTCCCCCTTAAAAGAAACTTCGTCCTCGAAGTTAGATCGACGCTATTCAAACAAAAGGGGATACTTCTTCTTCATCGCCTCCTCAGCTCCCAAGTAGCCTCCTCTCGTGAAAAGTTCCGCCATAGAACTTTCACCGACGCAATACTCTTGTTCCGGAGATGCTGAACCTTCCGGTCAAGAATAGCTACTGGTTGCTCGACATATGAAAGATCTGGCTGGATCTCCACTGGCTCATGACTAATCACATGAGACGGATCTCGGACATACTTCCTGAGCATAGATATGTGGAATACAGGGTGAACGCTAGCCAAAGCCGGGGGTAATGCTAGCTCATATGCCACGCTGCCCAAACCTCTGAGAATCTCATATGGGCCAATGAACCTAGGGTTCAACTACTATGCGGCCAAATCTGACGACACCGCGAGTAGGCGATATCTTCAAGAAGACATGATCGCCAACCTCGAACTCCAAATCCTTTCTCCTGTTGTCGGCATAACTCTTCTGCCTATCCTGTGCCGCAACAAGCCTCTTCCTGATAAGCTGGACCTTATCCGTAGTCTCCTGAACTAACTCCGGACCGATCAACTGCCTATCACCAGTCTCCTCCCAACATAAAGGAGATCTGTAGGGCCTACCATACAACGCCTCAAATGGATCCATACCAATACTCGCATGAAAGCTGTTGTTATATGCGAACTCCACAAGAGGTAAATGACGCTCCCAATCATCCTTCCAATCCAGAAACAACGCTCTCAACATATCCTCGAGTGTCTGGATAGTCCTCTCGGACTGTCCATCGGTCTGGGGATGAAACGCCGAACTGAGCTTCAGTTCTGAACCTAAAGCATCCCAAAGACCCTTCCACAGCCTCGAAGTAAATCTCGGATCTCGATCCGAAATGATCGACTTCGGCACACCATGCAATCTAATAACACTACTAACATACAGTCTAGCCAAACTCTCTACTGACTGCTTCTTCTTCATAGGCAAGAAATGAGGTCTTCGAGAATCTATCTACAACTACCCAAATCGAGTCATTGCCCCTCCTAGATTGAGGCAAACCCGAAACGAAATCCATAGTGACAGCTTCCCACTTCCACACTGGGATGTCCATCCTTTGCATAAGTCCGGATGGTCGCTGTCGCTCGGCTTTTACTTGCTGACACACAAACATCTAGACAATAATCCGCTACATCCTTCTTCATACCGGACCACCAAAATGATCTCTTCAAATCCTGATACATCTTAGTGTTACCCGGATGAATAGAGAATCGCGATCTATGAGCCTCGCTAACACATGCTCACAGACATCTACTAAATCAGGAATGCAAACACGGTGCTGAAATCTAATCACACCGTCCTCATCACGAGCAATGCCTGCCTTGCCCACTAACTCTAAGAGTCTAGGGTCGGCTTCCTGTTGCTAGATCACCTCATCCAAAACCGAGGACCTAAGGGATAACTGAGCTACAAAAGCCTGACATAGCGATGGCTCTAACTCAGTCAACGCGCAAGCCACATCTTCCAACATCTTCCAATCCTGCTGGAGAGATGGCCTCTTTCTGCTCAGAGCATCCGCTACGACATTCGCCTTTCCAGGGTGATACTGAAGGTCGAAGTCATAGTCCTTCAAGAACTCAATCCATCTCCTCTGCCTCAGGTTTAATTCCTTTTGGGAGAAAAGATACTTCAAGCTCTTATGGTCAGTAAACACCTCAAATCTGACACCATAAAGATAGTGCCTCCAGATCTTTAGTGCATGAACCACTGCTGCGAGCTCCAAGTCATGAGTTGGATAGTTCTTCTCATGCTCCTTTAATTGACGAGAAGCATAAGCCACTACCCTTTCTTGCTGCATGAGCACACAGCCTAAACCAATCCGAGACAATCCGTGTAGATAGCAAAACCCTCTACACCGCTCGGTAAAACTAAGCACGGGGCCGTGAGCTTAGTCTTCAATAATTGAAAACTACTCTCACACTTCTCAGACCAAACAAACTTCACTCCCTTTCTAGTAAGCTGAGTCAAAGGGGCGGCGATGGATGAAAATCCCTCAATAAATCGTCGATAATAACCAGCTAACCTGAGAAAACTACGAATCTCCGAAGGGGTCTTGGGAATCTCCCAATCCATAACAGCCTGGACCTTTGCTGGATCCACTGCAACACCAGCGCGGAGATAACATGCCCGAGGAAATGAACCTCGCGCAACCAGAAATCGCACTTGCTGAACTTAGCATACAGCTTGTGCTCACGAAGAACCTCTAACACTACCCTCAAATGCTGATGGTGCGTGGCCTCGTCCGGAGCTTAGACCAACACATCATCAAAAAACACTACGACAAAGCTATCTAAATACGGCCTAAACACCCTGTTCATGAGATCCATGAACGCTGCAGGGGCATTGGTCAATCTGAAAGGTAGGACCAAAAACTCCTAATGTCCATAATGGGTTCTAAATGCCGTCTTGGACACATCCTCACTCCTAATCCTCAACTGATGATAACCAGATCGCAAGTCAATCTTAGAAAAGACTGATGCATCTCGCAACTGGTCAAACAGATCATCAATACGAGGTAAGGGATACCTGTTCTTTACAGTCACTTGGTTCAGCTTTCTGTAGTCAATGCATAACCTAAGTGACCCGTCTTTCTTCTTGACGAATAATACAGGTGCGCCCCAAGGGGAAACACTAGGGCGAATAAATCCCTTATCAAGCAACTCTTGCAATTGCCTCCTCAACTCGCGTAACTCCGCAGGTGCCATCCGATATGGAGCCTTCGAGATAGGGGAGGTGCCCGGAAGCAACTCTATGGTAAACTCTATCTCTCTATCCGGTGGCAATCCAGACAAGTCATCAGGAAAGACATCTGGAAAATCCTGCACTACCTCAATCTCTGCAAGGGTAGGTGACTCATCAGCCTCTGGCACTAACACCACGCTGGCAAGAAAAGCGTCTCAACCCTTGTTCACCATGCGCATCGCCTTCATGGCAGAGATGACCATCTTTCCCGCCACGTTCCTTGGCAAGGATGAGAGAACTCGTCCTCACCAGGAATGCGGAAAACAATCCTCTTCCGACGACAATCCACTAACGCATAGTGCTCCTCTAACCAATCCAGACCAAGAATAGCATCATAGTCCTTCATCTTTAGCAAGAAGAAACACCCGTCTAGGACTCTATCCTCAATGCACACAGGTAACGACGGAATGCACTTCCTAGTCGATACCGTACCCTCCGGGGTGTGCACAGACAAAGGGACTTCTAGATCCTCAGACTCTATACCTGACTCTAGGGCTAACTGCCTAGCGAACTGCTCGGAAATGAACGAGTGAGTAGCACCTGTATCAAACAAAACCCGAGCGTGCACACCTACAAGCAAAACCGTACCTTCGGTGACATGCTCCGCCTGCTCGGCGTCCTCGCGAGCTAAAGCAAACACTCGAGCTGGGGCTCGAGGCCTTCCTGTAGCTGGCGCGGCTGCCGCTACTGCTGCTGGGGCTGGCGCTCCGCGCTGGACTCCCTGCTGAAGTCTTGGGCAATCTTTGATCTTGTGGTCGTTGCTCCCGCACTTCAAGCACTTGCCCGCAATCACCAACACTCGGTACCACCGTGTGTCTTCCCACAGGGGGACACTCTTTCTTCACACCAGGGGAACGTACAGAAGGTACCTGAGTACTGCCGACTGCCACAGATCGCTGCGGTGTCTGGTACACCGTTTTTTCTTGTATGCCGCGCTGGAATGTTGCGCTGGCCTCTTCTGCGAAGCTTTTTCTCTTCCAGGTATTGCTCCATTTCTCCCTCCTGCCTACAAGCAGCGCTGAGGGCCTCGTCCAAAGTGCGGTGGTCAAACGCCACGAGTCTCGTCTGCAGTGATGGCTTGAGTCCCATCACAAACTTCTTTGTCTTCCTGCGCTCATCTGCCACGATATGAGGTGCATACTTAGAGAGTTCAGAAAATCTTGCATCATATTCCAGCACGGTCATGGAGCCTTGAGCCAAAGAGAGGAACTCTGCTCCATCCGATCTTGCACATGCTCGGGGACGAACTGGCCCGAAAGAGCCTCGCGAACTCATCCCAAGCAACCTCTACTGCGCCGTCCTCAAACCGCGTACGCAGCAATGAAGACCACCATACATCGGCTCTTTCCTGCAATGCACCTTCATAAGCTCCAACTAACAGATCTAACTTAACAAAACATACAAACATACAAAATTAACACATACCTGTAGCATGTAGGTGGCCATGTAACCTTATCCTCCTCTGCACACCTGATGGCTCGGAAGATCTTTTCTATCTCCCTCATCCAGCTTTCAGCCAACAACGGTCGCTCTCCCCCTTAAAAGAGGGTGGCAGCATCTCTTGAATCTCTCCATGGTAGAAGGTCCACCATGGTCCTGAGCTGGTCCTGAGCCTGCTACAGTACACAGCAAGTAATACACAATCAACATAGTATCACACAACCAAATAAAGTAGATAATAATTCATTTTATTAGTCTAACCTGAGCCTCCAACTGTGCCTGGAGTGCTGCCTGGGTATGAGCCTGCGTCTGCATAGCTTGCACCAGACCTTGCATGAATACTCCATAATCCACAGGCGCGGTGGGGGAAGTATAGGACCTTGCGGCGCCGGGGCCTGTTGCTCCGCCCGCTCGTCACGTCTCGGCTCGTCCTCACGGGCCGGTGCTCCACCACGCCTACCTCTCGAAGCCATGGCTGCCATAATTTTCAGCCACCATTAGCGCTAGGTTACTAAGTTTTCTAACCATTTTCTTATCTATTTTTCACTTGTTATTAGTGATTTCTACACATGTGGACATTTCTATGTAGACTTAGCATGTAATGAAGATGATGACTTATGTATATGCATGTGCAATCTCAACCGGTTTCTCTGATACCAATCTCTGTGACGGCCCTCATTATACCGGTACGGTTGTACCAACCTACGTCGGTATAGCGAACGTCATCACAGTGGGACATTTACCCAAACAATAACATTCAGCTGAGATACACGTGAATATAAGAACAGAGTAGCGGAAGTAAAAGAACTACTGTCTTCATTCATTCATCATCCACATTTAGCGTACATGAAATTTCAATAACATTAAGAACTTAAAAGTTCACATAATTTAAATTGCTGAAAATTTAATACATAGATGTCCACCATTATACATTCTTTCCATGATAACGCTAATACAACGTTCAATTTACATACTATGAAACGCAAAAGTCACAAAGTACTCCAAAGACTAATCTCCGCGCTCTCGAGTCCGTCTCAACCGTCTCCTCCAACGGTGCCACGTCACCAACTACACCTGTACGCCGAAGCAAGTAGTGAGTCTAAAGACTCAGCAAGTAACACCACTCATACCATACACGTACATGTCATAGTAGGCTCTACACACACCATTGCAAAACTCAACATGTATCTACTATATCGTTTGAAATGAATAACCAACCATGATAATCTATAAGTAGACACATGATGCATGCTTCAGATTTCCTTATCAAGATAAATCCTAACACGTGTTCTCTAATCATTCCTACTCATGAAATTCTACTTTGCATTTTAACTAAAACATGAAAGCACTTAGCATGATTATCCTACGTACATGAAACAAAACACACCTAGCATGGAATCTACACATTCTTGTGCATGTACACGAACATTTTACATACTTTAACTTGCTGGTTTTCACATGATTTAGCAACCATAACCCTACACATGAGAGCTACAATGTTATTAAAATACAACATGTGAACAACTAAACATGAAATTTTGTGCACATACTTGTTAATTGTCCCTAGCATGGATTCTAGGCATTTTACACATATAAACATGATCCTAACATAACGAAGCTACTGATCTAACATGGTTTCAGATTTTTCACAACATGGATTACAATATCATATCCTCACATTTTGGTCTCACATTTTCTTTACATAAATTTCCAATTCACATAAATTGCATTTTACACATACACATTACACATTGTTCACTTTCACATTAACACATGAACACATGCACGTTTACACATTCACATTTACACTTTCACATTTAGTGCTGTGACACATAGTCCAAACCACCAAAGAAGGACACAAACACATCACATCACATAGACGCCATCTAGACAATACAATGGCGACTCTTGGACTGCGCAGACCGGGAGAACAAGTCTCCACCCTAACCAGTGGTACTTGTCCACCTCCAGGATTTCCCCCTAATGCCCTTAGGGTCACTTACACATTGAACCTTCTCAAGGGGACTTTTCCCTGATACGGTTCCACTGCCCTCTGTGGAAGCAGTGTCACACTTGGCACAATTTACACATTACACGTTTTTACCGTTTTTAACACATAAGTTTACACATATCATTCTCATTTCATTCACTTTCTCACTCACATTTGCATTTCTCTGTTTTCCTAACATGACACTACAGATTTCAAAATCTACATTCAGGTAAATATCACCGATCGGGTCGGATTATACCTAAATCGAATTGTTTCACATTGGCAAATGCATAAATTCACATTTACATGGAAAATTCATATTACATTAAATACTGGTCCAAGACTGTATACAGTATAGAACCTAGCTAGGGGTTTAAGTCTAGTAGAACTGCACTGGGGTTTGTATCAGGAGGTTGGC